>JASDQU010208026.1:0-26971 GCA_032191745.1 Picea mariana | reverse complement strand
ATATATATATATATATATATATATATATATATATATATATATATATATATATATATAATTGACAAAATAAAAAAATATAATGAATGTATAGCTAATTACCATGGGATAATATTCATTTGATCCGCCATCAATGTGCCCATATTTCCGACAATGTTTTGTAGTTGTTGCTAATAAAATTCCTATGGGACATCTGAGAAAACATTTTTTACAAGGGAAATAACATATAACATCACCCTTTTCACCCACTTTACTTATTTCCCCACCTCTAACAACATTCTGCAACATTCTTCCGCACAAAAATACCCTTTTGGAACCGTTGTTTTTATAGTAAGATTGTCACAACATCTTTAAATCATCAAATATTTATAGTCCAATTTTAGGTCACTATCGTCGTAATTACGATGACCGTGACCTAAAAATATTTCTTTTCTTAACCTATTTATTTGTCATTTTCAATGGTCAATTTTAACGTTAGGTCAGTCGTCACTCTTGCGACGAATGTCAAGTCAGTCGTCGCTCTTAAGACAAACATTGACCATATTAAATTAGTCAAATTACATGCATCGAGATAGCGACGAATACATGGTGGACTTAGAAAAATTGAACTTTTTCTCTTGCATGTTGCGACGAAAGAGTACTTTCGTCGCAAGTGGTCATCACAAATTTTTCAATATGTAGTAGTGATACCCCCTACACTTATTCCTTCTCTTCAACTAGTTGGTCAACTTCAACGTTTTTAATATGATTCCTTGATCCTTTCATAAACAATAATTTATGATCCTCTCGATGGATTTGATTCTGACCCACACAGTGGATTGCTAATCCTCTCCTCGCTGATACATTCATCTTCTCACTAACTCTCCCTATGTAATCAAACCTTGTGAATATATCACATTAAAATCAAGTGAATTGACTCTTGTATTTCTATGTATAGTATTCTATTATTCGGATTTACATAATGAAAATTATATTTATATTTTTCATTATTTTTTAGGTCATCTTATGAGTTTGTTGGCAGATCTAGGTATTACTTCTAAAATTAGAGTCAAGTATGTAATTTATTTAGGGAGGAAAATATTGGGTACCTAGGGATGTATCTAAGGGGATAATGAATGTAATGTGGCTATAATATTTGAATAGCCCCACTTTGTAATTAAAAAGAAAATAATATAATAATAATGGGTAGTTAGCATAGACCCCTATGAATACTTGTGAGAAAGTGTAAATACACCTCAGTATCATTGTATTAAAACTGTGTTGGATTGTATTGTCTTGTGGAAAACATGGCTTGTGGAGAAATTTATTCCAAAAGGAACAATTCATCGCTACATTATTATTTTGTCTATGGTGAATGTTTTGGTATCTTTGATTTTCAAGGGTTTAATTTATTGAAGTTTTGTGGTGGATTTTCTCTTATATTTTCCAAGGTTTTCTACAAAGTACATCACAATCTCCTAGAAAAGTAAAAAAATATTTTATAGGGACCAAATTTATGCCCAAACTCACTCCAATCACATCATCCTCCCATCGACTAGAGCCTCTAGAATCCCTGACTACTGAGAACAAGGTCAAGAATATGACCCAAATTGAAATTAAAAGGAGGTTGGACATGGTGGGTTGATTGGTTTTTTACTAATTTAAATAGGATTAGGGAAAAAATGTGAAGACTTCATACCAAATGGGTTTTTTCAAAGACAATCTTTCCCCAAATGCACACTCCAAGATATGTCAAAAATATAGATCTCTAATATGTTTTCCCCTGCTTGTATTTAACAACAAAATTGTTAATGAATACATATAGATTTTTTTTTCTCTTTCAAACAATTATCCAAATGTAATCAAACCTCGACAAAAAGATCTTGATTTCTATAAAAAATATTCGTAGAACCATGTTTTTAGATGACTACACCAATTCTAGGGTTATGACAAATGTGTTATATTGGCTCCAAGGAAGAAGCATGATGGAATGAAAATTTTTATTGTGATGGGTTTTTTGGCATTGTCTTATGAACTATCCTAATATATTGTATAAACTAGATTTATAAGCATATGGATTTGTAAAAATTCGAACAAGAAATAAGGATGGAGGAGGACAATGTTTTTTGGTTTGTTAAGAATAGATAATTTTTATGATATTCTGAGAAAATAATCATAATGTTGGTAAAAGCTAAGGGGTAAATCCCCACACATATAAGGAATGTGTCACGAGTCTATACTTTTCATTATATTTGATCATCCAATACCACTGAATAATCCTAGTCATTGTTTGGTACTAACAAGATCTTGATAATTGGGTATGACCATCAACAACTTCTATATTGGGTATGACCATCAACAACTTCTATCACCCAAAATACACCTAATCGACATTTCTTGATGAGTAGAATGTCAAATTGTTCATTTTACTATAGGTGATGTTACATCATCACCACCCAACCATATGAAACCTACTATTACCCCCCTCCATGAGCCAAGCAAACTTGAATAACCAAATTACCAATGTGAGACCATGGTATCATCCATCTAAGACAATCCATAATATTCAATGAAGACAATATCCCTCCTTCTTTACACATTCACATATCTTCACTTATTGGCATTATTTCCTTGCCATGTATAACACATAAAATATATCATATTTCCAAGCCGCACTATCTTCCACCAAATCACACTATGGAGAACCTTGTTGGTTGTCCATCCTACTCGATGAGACATCCTTGGTACTCCTATCCTATGTTGTAGTACACCATCCTAACTATCTCACTAATTACCATGAGTTAATCACCAAGGGTACAAAAGAATATCGACTCACTGTGAAACTTTCCAAGTATGTCTAGTGTGCCCTCCATCATGTCATTTCCAATATCACCTCAAGTTAGGTACTTACATTCTCCGCCACTTGAAATATTTATTTCATTGTCAAGATAGCTCCATTGGCTCCTTATATGGAAGGCTTGTTGGTGGTGAAGAGACACTTCCACAATTTCAACATTTGAACATGGCTTTGATACGATTTTTTATGGGGCTATACTTTTTTTTCCATCTGAGCATCCCAAACCACTCAAGAAGCCTAATAACCACATGGCATCAAAATGAACTTGCTGATGGGAATGACCATCAACTTTTTATATCACTTGAAATATTCCTAACCTACATGTCTTAACCAAACTCAAACTAGGAGATTTCAACCATGCAAAATGTCAGTTCCATTGTTACCCAACCATAGGAAACCTACTACTTCCTTCCCCCAAGAAAAAAATACTTGAACGACCAACTTCCCAACATGAAACCATGCTATTGTCCATTTAAGATAAATGTAAATGAGGGTAATGTCCCTCCTTCATCAGGTGTTTAGATATATCTGATGAAGTTATCAACTTTGGTGCTTTTCCATAGATAGCACACACAATATATAACATTTCCAAGCCACACCATCTTTCACCAAAGCCTTCTATGCAATGCTTCATTTCTAGTTAATCTTAAACAAAACCCTTGGTCCTCTTATCTTACACACTATTACACCATCCTAATCATTTCACGAATTATCATGAGCTGGTCACCAAGGATACCAAAGCATATGGACTCACTATGCAACTTGCTAAGTATGCCTGACACATCTTCGTCACGTCAGTTCCAATGACACATCAAGTTGGGTCCTTACATATTATGCTCAATATAACGCATAGTTTTGGTGGTAGAGGATAAGTCATTTATGGATAAGACACAAAAAATAAACATATGGCTAGACAACCCATTGAGCACATAAGTAGATAGTTTATTTAGGAAGGGAAGTCCAGAGGAGTTGGGAAAGGTGATTTATTTGTCCAATGCCTTTTTGTTGACTCTTGAATTATGATATATTAAATCATGTATTATTTATATGGTGTGCTTTATGTGATATAATTCAATCCATGTGTGCTAATCTATAATGACCCCAAGTTGTAAAAAATGACATGCACTATAAATATTTATAATGTGGACCCAAGGTAAGGGAAGACTAGTAAATGTGTTTGAGTCTTCGTGGGATAATATTATGGTGTGGATGATATATTTCTAGGAATCACCATGAGGATATTGTGATGGTGTATTTATGTATGTAAAATTATATCCAAAGGAAATACATAACAATATGATCTCCACCAAAAATATTGTTTAAGGAAGCAAGATAGAGACCTGAATACCATAAGGAGGGGAAGAGGAAAGGGGGTGCATGAGTGAATTGACCTTGATGCCTATCCTTTGGGAAGTACTACCACTCTTTCCCATGCCTATTTAAAAATTATCACTTCAATTTTTTACTTGTGTATGTGTCCAAATATGGTTTTCATATCCTTGAGAGTAGAGTAAATTCTATGTAAGGAAATGCCTATTCTTTCCATTTGTGGAGGACTAATCATGCTTTAGGGATCATTTTTTAATTTGATCTCCAAACGTATTTTTACTATGAAATGGAATATTGATATATTTTATAATGGGAGAAATCATGTATGAAACCCATGGCTATTATTCTTTCAATAACAAGAGAATCACATGGACTTGTGGTTGTTAAGAGCATGTAGAAATTTGGGTATTTTCTATTGAAAATGTGAGAAACAAATGGGCATTTGTTAGGGGAAAAGGATGGTTGGAATGTCCAAAAGGATGGAATAAAAAATAACCATAACTAAAACTTGTTTATTGTTACTCATTCATTTCTTGGAGCCAATTGTTCTCTTCCAAGTTATTCCTAGAAGGAAATAAGTAGTTCATGCCTTTTCTACCTACACCAAATACTATTGTAAGGGAACAAGACCTTTGATGGATTGTTCAATAAATAAAGGGAATATTCCTTGTATTATATAGGGAAATGTAAGGTAGTGTTATTGTTGATTGAACACTACATGAAGGTCAAGAAAGCTATGTAGTGCACAAATTGGCTATATCACAAGAGAAAAAAATTGGGTTAAGTAAGATTAAATCGCTATCTTGGGAGTAGATTATGATGGGGTGGTATTATGGTTTGTCTTGGGGGACATGGAACCCGTAGCTCATTATTATGGCTGGGTAGTGAATCACTCCACAACAACTAGTTTAATGGACTTCATTTAATCGGAAATAAGTGTTAATATTCATCTTTGTGTGGAATTCTTATGTTTTCAATTTTCTTATTATAATTCATTGAATGCAATTGGTAATGAATTAATTCTATGTATCCATTGTTAATTTCACCACCATTTTAAACGTGGAACTCATCCTCATATATGATTAATGAATAAAATAAGTTTTTCTAATAGAGGCTAATAGCCAAGGAAGGCATCGAGGGACACTACAATTCGACTGAGTATTGGAGGACCAATAAACCTTGTTCTTCATTGAATAAAAAGGAAGGAATATTTTAGTTCTCAGAATGTTTTTATTAGCAAGTGAATAATTTCCATCCTTAGAAAAGAGACAAGGTGACCTAACCAAGTATATCATAGTAAAGAGGTCATGGTTTTCTTCTCCATTCTTTCCACCATGTTCATGAAGTTGTGTTGACATGGATTCATGAATTCTCTAATGGATTTATTATTGAGAAAATTAGAGAGTTGGGAACCCATTGAGTGGTTACATTCAATATGTTAATCATGGATTCTCATGGACATCCTATGCCCAACATTGGAGTTACATGGTGGCTTTGACCACTTTTTCCTTTAAATTAGTGTTTTGAGGTTTTGATTGCTCAACACCACTATCTTGAAGAAATGAGTGGCAATGAATACACAATGATTGCCTTCACATTGGTGGCATATGAATTGATATTTAAAATCATTACGGTAAAAAACATCCAACTGCATATCTATTGTTTTCCTTAGCCAAATATGACCATGTCGACCACTTTCCTGACTCCGACCAAGTGAACCTTCATTTCTCAACTCTTGAAACATTAAAATAGAGTATCACCAACCTTCTATAGGATTTCACTACATATAATCAATAAGAAAAATATCACGAGTAACCAATACCATGTGCTCAAAACCACCACTCTTGACCTAGTCACTTTGACTTCTTGACCAAGTCAAGTTTATCCTAACATTCCCCCCTTTAAACTTGACTTGGGGTTTTCCACGAGAAAATGTGACCAAACCTCCCTAAAGTTTAGTGTATTTGGGAATCCTACATTATCCCCCCTATCATCAAGGTCTACATATAGAATTTACCAGTGAACATTCAATTTTCAAACTCAAGGTCCGCATGCCTAACCAGGTCCTACATTTATATTCCCATTTACATTCAAATAAAATAATTATTTTTTTCATTCCTGCTATCCTGGCACTTATTCCCATCCTCTTTCATTCCCATTGAATCCCAAAAAATATGCCGCCATGATATCACCTTGTTATTGTTTTGAGCTCCAACTACTTCTTGCATTTCCTAATAAATCCTCATGGCCTCCTTTGAAAACCCATTCTGTGAATACTGTGCAACATCTAGTTTAGAAATTATATAAAACATTTTTTGTACATATTCCAAACCATAAAACTTGGAATACACATCCATAAGACAACTCTCACTCTCAATGGTGTTCCTCATTCACTCATCCTAATGGAAATGGTTCTCTTCATGGTTACCTATGTCAAACCACTCTCCTTCAAGCCAAACCATGATTCAAACTTCATGATATTATCTTGCAACAACTAACCTAGATATGATACAAGTTATTAGGAAATAAAAACACAAGAGAAAATTAATATTTCAAATCATAGCAATGAAAACACATAAATCTCATTAGATTTATCCTTGAAACGCTTACGAAAAAACCACCCAACAATAAATCTATTATTTCCCTTTGTTGAATCTAGTGGAGCCAGCTAACGTCCTATCCATGTCCAAGTGAGCCTTCATCACTCAAATATTTACACATTACAATTGAGTATTAACATCCTTTAATAGTATTTCATTACATGTAATCCATGGGAACAATACCATGGCTCACCATCACCACATGCCTGAAACCACCACTCTTGACCTAACAACTTTTACACTTTCACCAATTCAAGTTTATCATAATACTAAAACAACTTATCCCCATTCTTGAATTTTCGACACATCATGGAATATGTTATGTACCATATGTACTATATATAACAGAAAACAAAAATATAGTAGAAATTACGAGTGGAACAACAAAATTTAGATAACCATACACCAAAAGTGATACCTTTATTGATAGAAAACAATGTTCACTTGCCTCTTCAAGGGGGGAAACCTCTAGTAGAGCATATCTCTATTACAATAATTCTCAAGACAAGGATTTCTCATGCCATATACTCTTATTTATACTAATTACATGTTATATATAACAATACAGAGGGATATATTTCTAGAAGTGAAAGCTTCTATTAAGTCTTCTTACATTATAATTTTTTGCATTATTAAATAGGCCTTATTAACTAATGTGATCCTTTATTAAATGGAAACTATATTATTCTACCTACACGAGGGATTAGGGAAGTTAGGTCCCTAACATCCCCCCCCCACTTTAAGAACAACCTTTCCCTTAAGGATTGATATGAGGAAATTGTTGGAGAATGGTGGTTGGCTCCAAGATGGAATATTCTAGATTTGTATCTTTCCATTGAACTAACACTTCCACAGTGGTGCATTGACAAAGACGTCGCTCGCTCTAGGAAAATACTGCTTGTGGTTGTAACCAAATGGAACCTTCTTTATCCAACTAATGGAGACTAGTTTGATTTTGGCACTTATTTCCAATCACTCTCTTTAAGCATGAGACATGAAAAACATGATGGAGATTAGATTGACTAGGAGGAGCTAACTTGTAGGACAAGGTCCTCACTCACTTGAGAAGTGTATAAGGACCATAAATTTTGGGAGAAGTTTTCTAAAATTATTTATCTTTGACTGACATCTTCTTATAAGGTTCCAGACAAAGAAACTCCTGGTCCGCTTCAACAAATTGATGTTCTTAACAACCCTTGTCTACTTTTAGCTTCATACAATTTTGAGCCACAACCAAGTTTTCTTTGATGGTACAGAGAATTTCCTCTTGGATTTTAATATTATTAACAACCTCCCGAACCTTCGAGACACTAATCATGTATGAGAGAACCAACGATGGATTTTTATCATGGAATTCTTCAAAAGGATTCATGCGAGTAGTAGTATGGTAAGACATGTTGTAACAATATTCATATATGGGTAACCATTGATCCCCCTAATTTTGTCGATCATACATAAAACACCACAAATATGTTTCCAAAAACTTGTTGACAACTTTTGTTTGGCCATTAATCTAGGGATGATAGCCATTGTTGATATGCAATTGAATTCCCTGGAGTCTAAACAATTCTTGCTAAAAATTGCTGGTGAAAGTTAGATTTCATTTAGAGACAATAGAATCAGGCATGCCATGAATTTTGAATATATTATCCATAAAAATTTGAGCCACTATGGATGCACTGAATGACTTTTGAAGAACACAAAAATGAGCATATTTGGAAAGACACTAAAATCCATAGAAATATCCCACCAAATAGCAGGGGGAATCATAAGTAGTTGGAGTGTTCTTGGATATTTTCTCGTTTCTCCCCAAATGATGTAGATGTATTGTTTCATATTATCCCAGAAAAAGGAAAGTTTGACCCATTCATAGGTTTTGGTAAACCTTAAATTCCTAGCAATGGGTGAAGCATGAAGCTCAAAAATCACCATGGATTTAAGTTACATCTGTTTGATTAAATATAGAAAAACTTTGTAGAAAAGCTCTTGATTTTTCCAAGAGTACACTAGAGAAGCTTGGGAATGGTGTTGCAATTGTTGGATCATGCAAGAAAATTTGGGGTCTCGCAGCCATTACTAGAGAACAACTTGGAGATAATCTGGTACAATGAAGGAGAGAGAAAATAAGGAACTTTATTATTCATACCTCCTAGAAAGAGCCTCAATCACCACATTTTATTTTCTCTTCTTGTAAATTATCTCACAATCATAACTAAATATCTTGGTCACCAATTTTTGTTGCTCTAGGGAAAAAACAATTGTTCTAGAAAATACTTGAGGCTCTAATGATTGGTTTTAATTTGGAAGTGTTTTCCCAATAGATAAGGATGCCAAAGATCCATGACATGTATAATATCCAAAATTAACTTTTCATAGGTTTATTAGACCAAATGTATCTCCAAAATTTGTTTTCTAGTGAAAGCCAAAGGCCTACCATATTGCATCATAATTGCCCCAATTCCTTTCCCTAAAGCATCACATTCCAGGAAAAAAGTCTTAGTGAAGTTAGGAAGGGATAGGACAAGAGTCATGCACATAGACTATTTAAATCCATGGAAGGATTTAGAAACTACTAGAGTCCAAATTTATGAATTATTTTTAAGGAGAGCAATGAGCGGTACCACAAAATTTCCATAAGTTTTAAGAAATTTGCGATAATATCTCATTAAACTAAAAAAACCACACAATATCTTAAGAGTTTTAGGGTGAGGCCTATCCTTCATAGATTCAATTTTATTAGGATCCACTCATACACTTTCCTTGCCGATTAATATGACCTAGGTACTCCACTTTCGAGGGTCCAAAGGGACATTTATGTTGTTTGAGGAAAAGTTTGTGCTGAGAGAGTAGATGAAGAACTTGATCCACATGGGCAAGATGGTCTTGCAAAGTTCTACTATAGATGATAATCATCAATGAAAACTATGACAAAGTGAAAGAGGAAAGGATGGAAGACATGATTCATGAGACTTTAGAAAGTGGAGGGAGGATTACATAATCCAAAGGGAATGAGCAAGAACTCATAGTCACCCTCATGAGTTCTACATGAAGTCTTGGGAATGCCTTCCTTTTTCATATGTATCTAGTGGTAGCTAGAACTAAGATCAAGTTTAGTAAAGTACTCAACACCACTCAATTCATCTAATAGGTCATCAATGCCAAGAATGATAATTTTTTCTTTGATGGTGAGTTTGTTGAGGTCACAAAAGTCTGTACACATGCACCAAGTGTCGTCATTCTTGAGTACCATGACCATATGAGAAGAATAGGGGTTGGTACTAGGATATATGACACCTACTTCAAGAAATTACTAAATTTTTTTCCCAATTTCATTATTTTAAGCAAAGTGATGATGATAAGGGAGAACATTGGGAGGAATACTTCCCGATACTAGAGGAATGGAATTCTCATTAACACCATGTGAAGGGGGAAGTTTGTGGGGAGTGGTAAAAACAACTTGGTGTTGGGAGAGTATAGATTGGAGGACATGATGCACATAAGGTGTCTCAACTTCTTTATTGAAATGGAGCTAGGAATAATTCTCGAATGACCTTTTTGGAGGATATTTTTCATTCTATGGGAACTTATGATCTCAATGGATCCTGGTATGATTCCTCAGAAATTATACTATTGTCCCTCTTACTACATTTGCACGGTTAATTCTTTAAAATCCATGAGTATGGGGTTGAGAGTGCATAACCGCTCTACACCGAGCACAATGTCACACCCACCCATGTTGATAGAAAACATATTATATTTCAGGTTGTACTGATCAATTTGGAGGTGCACATTTTACAATTTCCCCCACATTTCATTGAACAGCCATTGGCAATCATAATTTGAATATTTTTTACTACATGGATATATCAATTGGTTTCTTGTGCAATGGGAAGATGAATAAAACTATGGGTGTTTCCACTATCAATTAGGATGATGACCTTCTGATGCCTAATGTGACCAATTAACTTGAGGGTTTGGGGAGTAAAGAGGCTAGTGAGGGCATTCAGTAAAATGTTTGGTTTGAATTCTAGTGGATCACAGGGTGGAGTATGATCAAATGGCTCAAGTAGCTTCATGACAGGGGAAACATCTACCACTTTTTGTTACGAGGAACAAACTCTCTATGTATTTGGGTAAAACCAAAATAGACAGAATGCCACCTAGAAATAAAATCTAATCTCAAGTATTCTATATGAATGTAAATGCTAACAAAAGATAGGCTAGAAGCCTACCTCTTCTGGAAGTCCGTAGGAGAGCACTTTCAAGATTGCAATCCAATGTTTGATACCTAAAACTTCTCCTCAACATACAAGATACAAAATAATATGGAAAATATATAAATGTTAGCATATAAAATAGCATAATCCATTAACATGTATAAGAAATTTACCCATGGAAAATCATACAAATATTTTCAACATATCATTGGACAAAAAAATAGTATTTCTATTAATTTAATCAATAGAAGTACATATGTGACAATATTATGTATCAACGCTTTTCAGAATCGAGAAACTAAGTCCCTCCATCTAGGCCTTCACCACTTCGATCCTTCGCAAGGAAACCTCACAAGTTTTAGGATTAATCGGGTCCCTCCTTGATGAGATAGGGAGATATTTCGGGTTGAACATAAGGGAAGTTCATACTTAAATGGAAAAGGGATGTAAACTCATTATGAGGTGAAATTTCTCCAGAGTGTATTTTCTCTCAACAATATGCTTCCTTCAAGGATTGTATAGGACACAATTTATAGCCTCCAAATGAAATTAAAGGGTTGAATCATAACATTTCTAGTATATGGAAGGTCAAAGAGCTTGGATCCCATAACTTGGCATGGAAAACCCAAAATATTTAATTTTGAGCACAAAACCCATTGTACATGGGTTGTAATGCAGAAACCTACATATACGCAAGTTGTTTAACTATAGCCCGCATATATGAACACAAATTTGAGTTTTTGACTTTAGATGAAAAAATAGGGAAAATGAGTCTACATATAGAAAGGGAAGGCCATCAAAGCATGATGCATGGAGTGTGGAAAAAATTTCTATAACTCTTCATCAAAAACATCCTTAGAGATGGCCATAAAATTTTTCCATTCCTTACACTTGTGCCACATAAAATATTTGTCATCACAATTATAGAAAATTAATTTGAGTTGGTGTTCAACCATTTTTCAATCTTGAGTTGAGTGGTAGGAGGGGCAAGATTTGAGGGTTTAGGAAGAGGAATAAAGGAGGGTTTTCTGGTTTGGGAGGATACAAGTTGTTGTGCTTCCTTAGCTCGTTTAGTAACTTCAACACAAGTTTGGGGGTGATCCATTAGGATGTGGGTGTGGATTTCATTCTTTAGACCATTGATAAATATTTCCATAAAAAAAAAATTGACATGCCATCCATGTGGAAATCCAAGTTCTTAAAGGAAACTATAAATTATTCCACTTTGCTACATTGTTTCAACTTGGTCAAATGACCTAGATGGTGGGTGTTGATGTCAAATAATTCATATGGATCCGCAAAAAATTGCTTCCATGAAACATACACTTGTCTTGCATTTCTTCCCCATTGCCACCATTTCCAGCATTCAGAATGTAGATAGAGAACACCATAATGGAGTTTGGCCAACTCATCAGTAATTTCATGCAAATATAAATAGTGTTCCATTTGAGTGACCTAGCCTTCGGGATCCAAGACATCAAATGTTTTCACCTCCATTCTAGGAAGACACAAGTCCCACTCAAAGTGGTTGGAATTAAAGGATGTGAAATGCGATGATTTAGTTCCTTATAGGTTATAAGGTGGTGTATAAGATAAAGGATTTTTGGCTTTCTTAAACAATGTGGTAAAGTTGTTCACTACTTCTTTGGATTGTTGACAACTTGCTTTCAAGTAGTTCACTATTGATGGGAGTGATTCTAGTGGCGAGAGCCAAGAATTTGTTCTAGGAATGTTGGCAGCAAGATCATATATGTAACACACCCCGCCACCCAAAGTTCGGGGTGCGCTACCTTCAAGCCCACCCTTGGAATTATTTCTCTTACCGATACCTTTTTAAATTAATAAGGACGCATAAAAGAAAAGATCTAACAACATGCAAAAAAATAACCAACAAGCATGCATATTTTAAATATTAAATTAAACGATAAATAAATATATAGAGGAATACATTCATATACAGCTAAATAATACCATAACAGAGAGAACTTATCTTTATAAAAGAGGACATCAACTGGTTGCATACCAAGGACGTTCCACCCAACCGTAGACACTATTGCTCCAAATATCAACAACAGTATCACCCTCGAGCCAGGGCTACGAATCCACAAGGAGGGTTCCAAAGTGTTACTTGGCTTCCCGAACCAGTCAACACTCAATCTCTCACAAGCTTCCCCAACACTCACAACAATCCAAGTACCCAGCTCTCTTCTACCCAACCTGCACCACCCAAGAGAATGGACCTCCACCCTTCCCTTCCATGCAGTCCCTCAGGAAGTCCTTCTCCTTCCAGTGTTCCAACGAAATTGGTCTAGAATATCAATGTTGGAACTCTCAGGACTCACAGCTGTGAAAAAATATGGACATGGGACAACGCATCTCAGACATGCATGCCTCAAGTCATGGTTGGATTACACCAGTGACCACTACATGCAATAATACCATGGCTACTCTTCAAAATTTTGTTTCCCTTTCCTAAGCCAAGATGTAGATGAGGATGGATCAATCAGTGATAGGTAAGGATAGGATGAATGAATGAGTGAGCAAGTGGATGAGTGAGAATAAGTGAATGAAGGATCGAATGAGAAAATGAGCGAACGAGAAATCAACCAACCCCCAACAACAGACCAGGGGAATGTTTAAGTATTTCGTGGGGAATCAAGAACCTCCTGGCCTCCCCAAAGAAGATCAAGTAATTGATCCAATGCCTTAGAAAAAAGGGTAATTAAAATAGGAAATACACATTTATCCCCTCAAGACCCCTCTCTTGTGGAATCATAGCCCCTTATAACTCTAGTCCTTATCCATCTAACAACCATCGATGTATTTATTATTAATAATGATCAAAGAATTGCATTTCTTGGGCACACTTGCCTTTTAATAATTTTTTGGGCAGTCTGGCCTCTCAGCATTGTAACAATACATTATTTAAAATGGGGGTTCAAAACCCGGGGTGTTAGATACCCTCCCCATTATTTTGGAATTGTCCTCAGTGCATATACAAAATAGAGATCAAAATCTCAAAATTTATTCAAAAATATGTGGGAACTTTTCCCGCATGGCATCTTCATTCTCCCAGGTATCATCTTCAGGACTGTAGCAGGTCCACTGAACTTTTACCATCTCTATAACTCGATTCTAGAGAATTTTGAACTTTCTGTCCAATACCCGCATTGGATGAATCTGAAAGTATCCCTCTGTCTCTACCTGGATCAGATGCCAATCAATAACATGGTTAGGATCATGTACATATTTATTTAGTAACGAGACATGAAATACATTATGCACATTCATGGAAGAAAACAATGCAACCATGTATGCAACTGGCCCTATTCTGTCCAATATTTCAAATGGACCACAAAATCTAGCTGCCATCTTTGTACAAATACCCAATTTTAAGGATATTTTCTTGGGATTCACTTTAAAAAGTACATGCTTCCCTACTTTAAATTCTCTAGTTGTCTTGTCCTTATTTTCATAAGCTTTCTGTCTATCCTGAGCTGCCTTCAAATTATGCTTGATATTAAGCATCTGGTCTTCCATATCCTTGAGAAAATCTGGCCCATGTACCACTCTATCTGTTGGGTTGTCCTAGATCACTCGAGTATTGCATTTCCTACCATACAAGACCTCAAATGGGCTCATTCTCAATGAAGCTTGATACCCATTATTATATTCAAACTCAACCAAGTGTAAGTAATCTTCCCACTTAGATGGTTTATCCATCACATGCATTCTCAACATATCTTCAATTACTCAGTTCACCGTCTCTGTTTATCCATCTGACTGTGGATGGTATGTTGCGATAAATTTTATATTTCTACCAAATACTTTAGACAATCCCCTCCATATATTGGAGGTAAGCTTTGTATCTCTGTCTGAGACAATTGTCCTATGTATCCCATGCAGCCTAGCAATTTCTCTCTTGTAAATTTCTGCAATATTAGTTGTTGTATGTCTTGTTTTTACAGGAACAAAATGAGAAACCTTTGTTAATTTGTCAACCACCACCATGACTAAATCATGTTTCCTTGTTGTCCAGGTTAATTTAGTTATGAAATCAATGGTTATCACTTCCCATTTCTTCTCTGGGATTGGTAATGGTTGTGCAGCAAACACATTGGGTGCCTATGCTTAGCCTTCACCTTCTGACATTACATACATTGAGCGATGTAATCATCAACAACATTTTTCATTCTCGGCCAAAATAATTGGCTTCTTACTATTGTAATCATTTTCTGGTAATTGGGATGTCTAGCATAAGGAACATCATGCATTTTCTTCAATACCAAATTCCTAAGTTCTCTGGAACTATGAACATAGATTCTATTCTTATGCATGAGTAATCCATTTTACTTTATGTCATACTCCTTTATTTTTTGTTGTACATTTCCTTATTGTAAGATTCACTTTACCTGTAGGTAATGTTGATCCATAACAAGATCATCTAAAATTATGCTCTTCAAGTCTGATTGATGCATACTAATAGCAGTAGCATGCATGAAATGCACTCTTCTACTAAGTACATTGACAACTTTATTCTTTTTTCCTTTGACATGATTGATATCGAGGTCATATTCACTTAAAAATTCTAGCCATCTTGTTTTCCTGACATTCAAGGTTGGTTGTTCAAAAATATGCTTCAGGCCAATGCGGTCTGTCCTTAATTCAAATCTCTTCCCCATGAGATAATGTCTCCACACCCTTAAGGTGTGGACAATGGCAACAAGCTCGAGGTCATGTGTGGCATAGTTCCTCTCATGCTCCTTAAGCTTTCCAGACTCATAACCAATGACATGTCCATTTTGCATGAGGACTCCCCCAAGTCCTTCCTTACATGCATATTTACATACCATAAAACTTTCATTTGGGTCAACAATCTTTAACACAAGTCCACTAGTAAGTAATTCCTTCAACAGATTAAAATTATTTTCACACTTGGGTGTCCATTCAAATTTTTTTCCCTTATTTTGCAAAGAAGTGATGGGATGAGCAATCTTAGAGAACCCTACTATGAACCTTCTGTAGTAACCAACTAATCCCATAAAATATCTGACTTTAGACACATTTCTGGGTGTTGGGCATCCTCTAATGGCTTCAATATTTTTTGGATCTACTCCTATGCCTTCCTCTGAAATAATGTGTCCCAAGTAATGGATCTGCTTTTGATAAAAATAACACTTGCTCATCTTGGAATACAACTGATGTTCTCTTATCACTTTCAATACCAGTCTTAAGTGATGCTCATGCTCCTCTTCACACTTAGAATAGACAAGTATGTCATCCAAGAACACTATGAGAAACTTATCCAAATAATTTTTGAATATGCCATTCATTAGGCACATGAAGACAACTGGTGCATTGGTCAATCCAAATGGCACCACTACAAATTCATAATTCCCATACCTGGTCCTAAAGGATTTCTTATGAATGTCTTCTTCCTTGATCCTTACCTGATCGTATCTTGACCTTAGTTCAATATTCAAAAATATCTTTGCTCCTCTTCGCTGATCAAAGAGGTCATCAATTCTTGGTAGAGGATACTTGTTCTTTATAATATACTTGTTCATTTGTCAAAAGTCAATACACAACCTCAAGGCTCCATCCTTCTTTTTGACAAAAATTATTGGTGCTCCCCAAGGTGAAACACTTGGATGTATGTACCCTTTCTTCAACAATTCCTCCAAATGCATTTGTAATTCTTTTAAGTCTGGTGTGCTCATTTTGTAAGGTGTTTTTGACACCGAGGAAGCTCTTGGCACTATATCAACAAGAATCCTATCTCCCTTTTTGGTGGCAACCCTAGTATATCTTGGAATACATATTCAAATTCCTGTAGTATCGAGAAATCTTTAAGTCTTTGTCCCTTCGTATTTTTTGGCTCTTCCATGTGAGTTGCATACAATTGACATCCTTTTCTAAAACATCTCTTCAACTGTAAGGCTGAAATATCCCTTATAGATATGGGTCTTGGAACTCCTTTTACAGTGTCTATTTTCCATCTTCATCAAGACATGTAAATGTCTTGCTATGACAATCTAGAACATCATGATGCTTGTCCAACCAATCCATTCCAATTAGAATATCATAAGACCCCAATGGTATGATATTTAGATCAACATTTGTATTCACACCATTAATACTTATGGAACATTGTTTGACCATATCATGGATTCTCCTTTTGGTTCCACTGGCTAGCTGAACCAAACTTGATTTTCCAAGCTTAATTTTCTCCAAAGGTAATCTATCCACTATTTTAGGATCATTGTAACAATGACTTGCTCCTGAACCAATTAAAATAGTAGCAGGTTGACTTATGATCTTACCTTCCACCTCAATCATATTGGACTGGTACTATGTTTGTCGATCAGATAAGGATGCATAGATTCTTCCCATATCTTCAACTGTTGTAGCCTCTTGGATGTTGTGCACAGACTTCACTCTGCCCTTTTTGTGTGGGCAATCCTTGTACAAGCGATCTTCTTTTCATCCACAACATTGGATTGGTGGTCTTCCCCTTTTTCCCAAGGAGTCTTCTTTCTTGGATTCACCCTTAGCATACTGATCTTGAGGATTTCTATTAGGCTCATTCCTATTGAAGGGAGGTTTGAATCCTTTCCTCCTCTGATCAGACTTCTCCTTCTTCTTATCCTTCCAATATTTTTGTAGGGATTCTCTTCCCTGGACTTGCTCATACATGTATTTATCCTTCCTAATGGCCTCAATCAAGGTCTTAGGCTCATCATACCTAATATTTTCTTTATAAAAGGTTGGAATTCCACTCAAAAACCTTTGTACCTTTACCTTTTCATCGTTTATAAAACCAACATATTTTAACAATCCCAAGAACTTCTTCTCATATTCTGCCATAGTCATGCTTCCTAGCTTGAGTTCAAAGAACTCCTACATTTTCTTGTCATAGAAATGATCTGAGAGGTACTCCTTCTGGAAGTACTTCTTGAATTGCTTCTAAGTGATCCTATTCTCATTAATATGTTCAACTTTCTTTAGGTGATCCCACCACATTGCATATTTCCAGTGTAAATGGTGGGTAGCAATCCTATATTCTAGGTTTGATGAATAGTTATGAAATTGAAAATACTTCCCGAGTCTAAGAAAACATGCTTCGACATCATCTTCAATTTATTTTTCACCATCAAAGGAGGGTGGATTAATCTTCCTCAACTCTCCTTGCAAACTGTCCACTTCCTGTCTCATTCTCTGGTGCCTAACATGAGACACCTATGTATTGTTTATGGAAACTTTCGATGCATAAAACTTTCTTTTTGAGTAAGGAGGTGTGTGGTGTCTATGAGTTCTGCTAGAACTTCTCGAATAACCATCTCTTCCACGATCCTCCCTTGTTTCACGAAACCTTCGTTCTTCCTCTTGTTTTGAGTTTGATCCCTTCTTCGTTTACCTCTGCAACTGATTTAAGATATGTATCACTCGAGCATTTATCTGAATTTTCACTCTCATCAACCTATCATTGTCTTCTTTGTAGCTTTACACTTCTATTTTCAGGCTTCTTACAATTTCTATTAATGTTTCTTTCTCTCTTCTTCCCTTGCATCCATTGGAATCTGTCTCTGCATTACCAACTCTGGAATTATGGCATTCAACCTCTTTATCATGGATAGAGGCTACATCACCTTCTTCCATTTATTCAATACTCATTCTGAGATGACATGCTTAAACCCTTTAATTCTTCAAAATGTGCAAGCGAACATTTTGTTAGAATTAAGCATATGATAAACAAATTTTCCAAACCATGTACATGTCCCTTTTCTTCTCAATTCATGAAAAATATATATGTATCAATATGATCCATATAACACTTCCATGTTATCCCTTATCCGATAAAAAATTAATTTTTCATAGGCACTCCCTCCAAACCACTTCCCCAGGTGACCACGGCTCGAAACCGAAACCAAATCCTTCCTGGCACTTCACAACTTTGGAACCTTCAGCCAAGACTAGATCAATGATCCTCATCCTCATTCATGATCAACAATTGAGATCAACTTTGGGACTCTGCACTTCAGGAGTTTGACACTTTTGACCTCTGCTTTTCCCTTGAGTACTTTCTACCTGAAGTTCTAGAATAGGTGCCATGCATCCACCTCAAATCAATGGTTGTAGTCCATTTCAGTAATTTGGCCTTCATAAGTCTCAACTTCCCCCAATTGCTTCCTCCTGGAATGCTTCCACCTAGATTACATGATCTATCAACGCATGTCCTCCCATAGATCGACGACTATGAATCACTTCGGCTCTTTGGGCTTTGGGAGTTTCAAACTCTCTACCTTCACTTTCTCCTAGAGTGTCGATCCTCAGAACCACTGTGAGAGCTATTGTTGTGTGTCTTTTGGGATCAATGTTTGATATGTACTCTGGCCTTTGGGAGTTCTCGACCTAACATAAATTGTCACATCTTTTTCCTCTGGAGTGCCTAGTCTCCAGACTGCACGATCTGTCGCCATGTGGAGAAATAATAGAAGTGGACATGTGGCCCAATAAAGAAGGTGAATTATGTCATGTTATAACTAACATTTCAGTCCTCCATAGGTTCAAAAATCACTGACATGTGTCACACCTCCCATGTGTCGACGTCATCCTAGGTGACGTTCGTAAGCCACGTCGCTTCGAAATTTCAGGCTTTAGAAGATTTTACACTTGTATTCTGGGGTCCCCATCACCTCTAGGTGATGTCATAATTCCCCACCACTTCATCTCTTCGCGCTTTGGCACTTTGGGCTTCAGGACTTCTGGTTTTGAGAGTTTCCATACTAGCACACTCCAATTCTCTCGAACTTCGAATTCCCAAATTGGCCAATCTGCCAATATGTGTCTCCCTTATCGTATGATTCGTATTAACTCTAGACTTTGGGACTTCAGGAGATACTACTGCAAAGATCAACGGTTCTTGTTGATTTGAGATCAACTGTCCTCAAATACTTTGGGACTTCAGGTAGTTCTTTTCCTAGTGCTTTTCTCTACAAAACCCTCTGAATTACTAAGTCTTTGACATGAGAGATCTGGCGTCGTGTGTCCTTGTCGATGGACGGTCCAAATGAACTCTAGGGTTTGGGCCTTTAGGAGTTCAGGATTTTTGTATCCATTTTTCTTCCGAAGTGGTTATCCACCAGAGTGTAGGATCTCCTCCCATGTGTCCACTTCGATCAATGGTATGGATCTACTCTAGTTATTCAGAGTTTTGAGTTTTCAGGAGTCCTTTAATCACTCAACTTCTTCTTGCTTCCTCCTAAAGTATGAGATAACCTGACACGTGTTCCTTGCTCAAAGATCCATGACCACGAGTGATTGCAAAGACTCAACTTTCTCACTCTTTAATTTCCTTCCCAATCTCTGCAATGTGAAGATTCTAATCCGTAGTGGGATCGATATCCACCGTTTATCTTTTGATCTTTAAATATCAATGATCCTAAGTGATTGCGGGCTCACAACTTGCTGAAAATTTAATTTCCTTCTCGATCCCCACAATGTCTCCCCACCGTCGATTTCTCTCCAATGAGATCTGACGATTGTGACTTAACCTTTTCTTCGCCTTCATTGGACAACCCTTGTTCACCTGCCCTCCTATCCAACAATCCTAGATCTCTCTTTATTCGATAGTGGTGATCTCTCATGAATTTGAAAGGGACGGTTACAATCCTTTGAACCCTTACAAAGGATATTTGACATTCTAGCTCCTACGTAGATTATTCAATGCCATTCCTCCTGAGATTTTCAACTTCACGGTCAGAATTCGATCTCAACCATGAGACTCTGACCGATAGACTTGGCCCATACCGGCCAGGTGTTTCAACTAGAAGCTTTGATAGCAATCTGTAACACACCCCACAACCCACAGGCCGAGGTGTGCTACCTTCAAGTCCACCCTTGGACTTCTTTCTCTTACTGATACCTTTCTAAATTAATAAGGATGCATAAAAGAAAATATCTAATGACATGCACAACAATAACCAACAATCATGCATATTATAAAGATTCAATTAAACTATAAATAAATACACATCGGAATACATTCATATATAGATAAATAATACCATAACAAAGAGCACTTATATTTATAAAAGAAGACACCAACTAGCTGTAGACCAAGGACATTCCACCCAATCGTAGACACTACTACTCCAAATCTCAACAACAATATCTCTCTTGAGCCAGGGCTATGAATCCACAAGGACGGTTCCAAAGTGTTACTTGGCTTCCCGAAGCAGTCAACACTCAAGATCTCACTGGATTCCCCAGCACTCACATCAATCCAAGTACCCACCTCTCTTCTACCCAACCTGCACCACCCAAGAGAATGGACGTCCACACTTCCCTTCCACGCAGTCCCTCAGGCAGTCCTTCTCCTTCCAGGGTTCCAACACAACTAGTCCAGTATCTCAATGCGGGAACTCTCAGTACTCACATATGTGAACAAAGTTGGACACATGCCAACACATCTCAGACATGCAGGCCTCAAGTCATGGTTGGATTACACCAGTGAACACTATAGAAAAAAATACCATGGATACTCTTCGGCAGTTTGTTTCCCTTTCCCAATCCAAGACGTAGATGAGGATGGATCAATGAGTGATAGGTAAGGTTGGGATGAATGAACGAGTGAGAAATTGGACAAGCGAGAATAATTGAATGAAGGAGAGAATGAGAAAATGCGGGAATGACCAATTAGCCAACCCCCAACAATAGACCAGAGGCGGTTTTAAGTATTTCATGGGCAATCAAGAACCTCCTAGACTCCCTGAAAAAGCTCATGTAATTGATCCACTCCCTTAGACAAAAGGGTAATTAAAATAGGAAATAAACATTTATCCCCTCGAGCCCCCTCTCTTGTGGAATCATAGCCCCCTATAACTCTAGTCCTTGTCTGTTTCACAACCATTGATGTATTTATTATTAATAATGATCAAAGCATTACATTTCTTGGGCACACTGGTCTTTTAATAATTGTTTGGGCACTTTGACTTCTCAACATTGTATCAATACATTATATAAAATGAGGGCTCAAAATCTAGGGTGTTACAATATATATATCTCTTGGTTTTCTCATTAATTTTGTCCAAGATAGTGATGTGGTTATCCAAGTCTTGGCTAGCATGCAGGCCATTGGGGAGGGAAAGGGGCAGGTAGACCTACATACAAAAGTGGTTATTTATGAATGATACCATGATGACCAATGCAAAGAGAGGAAGTCAATGGGATAAGTGCCAAAGAAGGGTGTAGGGAAGGGTGGCTAGGTCCACAGAAAACAAAAAAAAACATTGATAAGTGATAGGTACGATGATGATCAAGGGGATGAGGGGAATCCAATGAGATAGATCCCAAATAAGGGTTCTAGGAAGGGGGTCAGGTCCATCGAAAAAGAACATTAAAAATGATAGCTACCATGACAATTCGGGAGAAGAGAGGAATCCCATGGGATAGGTCATGAATAACAGTGCTTATGGGACCACTGTACTTTTTTTTTCTTTACTCCTGTAGAGTTATAATCCATCCCAAAGAATATTGCAATGATGAATATCCCACTGTGTTAACATGAAATATTTTGTAGTAATTTCACTACCAGAATGTGGGAGGTAGGGTTGCATGACAATAAATCTCGTCTATTCCTTTTCTATTCTATTTATTTCCCAAGGGTAGGGTTTATAAGGTTTCTATAGACAAGGGTTTTCCTATTATATATCTATGATATACGTGCGGGGTCAAACAATAGTACTCAGACCAATATCTCAGGGAACCAACTAAGGAGGCACAACTATACCCTTAGCCATACTACCCGATTACCTAGGTATTAGAGAATATATTCCCGAGTGTTGTTCTTGGTGTCACTATAGTAGTCACGTATTCGATCATCTAATCTAGAGTTCATTCTAGGAGACCTAGGGGACTTCCAATGTATCTAACAATACATGGGAATGATGGTTGTGTATAGATTTTATCTGATGTGGTACTACTTGAAGGGTACCAACAAGAGTTATAGAGGTTTCCAACAAGGTGAAATGTTTGTTTCAAGTAATCGTGTGAAATTGTTTGTATTTCTTGCATGTAATATTCTCCACCACAATTTTAAGTGCTAAACAACAAATCTCTATTCTTTAAATACGTCGATAATACACATCTATACCGTGAAAAAAACAATTCCATGGTTTCAAAGAGGAAAATTCCCTGATACCACTTGTTAGGTACCAAATGTGTTATAAATAACAAAAAACACAAATATAGAAAAAATTACCATTGGAACAACAAAATGTAGAGAACCACACACTAAAGATGATACCTTTATTGATAGAAAGAAATGTTCACTTGCCTCTTTGATGGGGAAACCTCCAACAGAGCAGTGCTCTATTACAATAATTCTCAAGACAAGGATTTATCATCCCTCATACTCCTATTTATATGAATTCAACCCTGACAAGGATTTATCCATGAATTTGATTTCAACCCCCCACAATCTCCCTATGATCCTCTCATTGATAATACACTATGAATTTATTTGTAAATATCATGATGAACACTTCACCTATCTCTCCTTTCTAATAACTTATAATATTATATGTGGTTGGGATTAAGATCCCTTCATCTAGTTGTCGTTCCTTATAACTTCTAATCTTCTCTTGATTCTTTCATTGATAATACTTTTCGTCCCTCTCTCGAGCTTTGATTCTTAATTCTTTATTGAGCTCTTCTTTGTCGATGTGATTTTGATTGTCGATGTGATTTTGAACCTTGTAGTTATTTCTCAGTTAGTTTTATTGAAGTTATAAGGGAATCATCACTATTTTTTCAATGAACGAGTGCCACTTGGTACTTAAAAAGAAATGTAAAAAACTCATATTAATGCACATAGAAGAGGAGACAAAATTGTCTCACTCACACTTTGAAAAACATAGATTTGAAAAACCTATAGGAACTAATTAGGAAGTTCAATATCATGTAATCGAGTTTCTACTACATTAGAATATAATATTAAGCTCTCTAATCATAATGATGCAAAGGAATTAAATGATACTTTGTATCGACAGTTCCTGGGAATTCTAAACTATTTGACTACAAAATGACTTGATATTGCATATTCAATCAACATATTTATTGAATTCATGTTTAAACCTCATGACAATCAATAGAAAGCATCCAAGAGAGTCATTTGATATTTAAAAGGATTGTAGGTTGTACTGAATATGCTAATCATTTGAATATTGAGTTGACAAGTTATTCATATTTTGATTGGGAAGGAGATATATATGACATAAATTCCATCATTGGATATGTATTCAGTATAGGATCTGTGATTTTGTCTTGGAGCAACAAGAAGAAGCCATGTGTTTCTGTGTCTTCCACTAAAGTTGGGTATAAATCATTGTTTAGTGCCTCCTATGAAGAAATTTGGCTAAGGCTTATTATTCAAGACATGGGAGAAAGGTAAGGAGAACTGTCAAATATCTAATGCAATAATCAAAGATAAATCAAATTGGAAAAAAATCTAGTTTATCATGCGAGATCAAAACACATCAAAACACATCATCATTTTGTAAGAGAAAATATTCAATCTAATGAAATTGTATTGGTATACTGTACTACAAATGAGAATATAGAATATATATTCATGACTCCTTTGGGAAAGGGAAAATATGTAATATGTAGAGACATATTAAGTATTGTAAATAATTCATTTCTCCATTAAAAAAGAGTGATAGAATTAATGTGTGAGATGAATACTAGCATGTTGTTAGAGAAATTGTTCAAGTATTTTGGAGATTGTTAGA
Organism: Picea mariana; assembly: GCA_032191745.1. Lineage (NCBI taxonomy): Eukaryota > Viridiplantae > Streptophyta > Pinopsida > Pinales > Pinaceae > Picea > Picea mariana. The sequence goes on along the minus strand of JASDQU010208026.1, from coordinate 2,199 downwards.
GATTATATGTTCTTAGCTCTAACAATATCCAAAATTATTGAACACTTTCTCCAACGACATGATATTATTCATTACACAAGTTAATTCTATCACTACTTCCACCATATAAACAGTGGATCAAGCATTCTTTTCGATGCCACTATCTATTATTTCCTCCTCTACTAATTAAATTGAGAGAATATATCAAAATAAAATGAAATGAAAATTTCCATTTCTTATATATTCTCTTTACATGTAGTATTTTATTTTTTCGATTTGTAATTTAATATATATTTTTTATTTATTTCACTTTTTTGGGGGTTGAATAAGAGTTCCTTTACAGGCCCATGGTTTAGTTCAATGGTCCATCCGTGTATCACACAAGGTCAATTCCGTGCATATACTGTTAGAGATAATGCCTAATTAATGCCACTACTAAAGTTCAAGGATTGGATTTGGTTAGCTGGAGGATGTTGAGAGATTCTCTCAACCTCTCCCTCCAAGAGTGGAATAAGTTGGATCTCACAACACTTATTTAGTGTGATGTATCTCTGTTCATTGTGTGGAATATACAATATTATTTTTGTGTGTATTTCATGTCTCTCTTCTCTCATGAATTCTATTTTGGTATCAGAGCAAGGTTGCCTGCACATTTATGAGAGCTACTGAAATGTTGTGTTAGATGAGACAGTCACTCGTTAAGGACTATTTGAAGAAAGCGTCAAGAGAAATCAATTGCCGTGAAGGAGGTCATTGTTTTTCAGCATGATAATTTCTTGTTGTTTCTTCGCGTGGTAGTTGCACATTTATAGAGGAGAGGTCATTGTTTTCAATTACCAAACAGAGTCATCAATGCTCACGTTGCTAGGAACCAACAGTAATATTTAAATTTTACTTATTGGCGAGAAATGTCCTCCATTTTTTTAATCTCAATTTCCTCTTGATCAAGTGCACAATAAAAGCACGAGATGGTCTATAACATGGCTTAATAATGAGGATCATAACATCTTCTTATTCATCAGTTGATGTACACGACATTCTCCTCTTGTTGACGTGCAGATCTTGAGGCTTAGAGGATTGAAATTGCAGTAGATCTAAGAAAGAAATAGAATCCAAAGACACTGACATCTAAATCACTGCAAAGAAAAATATTTTGTAAGATAAAATGGATTCTATGCCTATAGAGAAGTTTAATGATTTCAATTTCCATACATGGAAAGTTAAAATTCAAATGCATCTAGTGAATAGAGGTGTGTGGAGCATAGTAAAAGGTACTGAAAAAGATCCTAGTGATCCCAAATTTCTGGCTGAATGGGAAAAGAAGGAAGAAAAGGCTAAAGATATTATTGGTTTGTCTCTTTCAGACACACAATTGCATTCAATTGATTTGGAAAAATCATCTAAAGTAATTTGGGAGAAATTAAGTAAATTATTTGGGGAAAAGGCACTGAATGCAAAGTTTTCTTTAAAGCTGCAACTTTTTAGCCTCAAAATGCATGATGAGTGATCCGGATTTATGTAGGAACATAATGAAATACAAAAATACACATAAACACAGAGATGCAGCAGAAATAAGACTTCATTTCATTAACAACAAATGACTGAAATACGCTTACAGACATAATGGAAATAAACTAGCTAGGGTGCTGGTAGCTTATCTCTGAGAAGAGATGTGGTCGCTACTCGCATCCATGAGAAGATGATTACAATGAGGCTCTGAAGGCCCTTTTACAATAAATGGGAGTGCCAAAAGTCATAGACATCCAAAAACCTAACCTTGGGAGATGAAGCACCAAAAGTCATGTGGGCCCCGTTTGGGTAAGTTGGTGCATCAACTTCCTGGGGTCGTAACTTTTGCATACGATCTCCGTTTTAGGCGTATGATAGCTCATTGGAAAGATCTATCCAAGGCCTACAATGATTGAGACAAAATAACATTGTTAGATGATATTTTGCAACAGAAACATATCCAAAAAAACATCGTTTAGGGCCTCGAAATGGCCCTGAAAGTTCAGGACCCGAAAAAACTGCTAAAAATAGTAAACTGTGCGAAAATTGAAAACCTGAAAGAAGAAATGGTGGGGGTCCAAGTGGAATAGGTGTGTGGCCACCAATATCCACCTAGATCATTCCTCCCCCCTTAGGAATCAATGGTCCCCATTGCGTTGAGTTCCTCCATGAGATGAGGAAACTTTTGTTGAACCTGGTCCGTGGTGAGCC
>JASDQU010208023.1:13873-25029 GCA_032191745.1 Picea mariana | reverse complement strand
TAATAGAGAAATGCATGAAAGGTAGATTGAAGGATAGGAGGTATCATCACGAGTCGACCTATCACGTTCATGGATATCTAGTGGTATGATATTGTCATTATTTGGTCACCAAACCATGGCAGTGACTCTTAGTTGCATGGCTGAGAGAAAGGGGGTCTCATCACGAGCCAACCTTCTCATTTCCATTAGGCATTTGTGGGTGACATTGCCACCATTTGGTCACCACGCCAGAGCAGTGACCTTCAACCTCTCCTTGTGATATTATGAAAGAAAATATAAAGAAAGAAAGATAAAAGGAAAATGATGGGCTTGGAAAAAGTGCATTGCAGACGAAGGTACTACACACCCTCTAGAAAGGCACCCATGAATGAGACACTACGACCCCTAGTATGTCATGAGCCTTATGCCCATTGAGTCTTGACCCCATCCACCTCATACACTTTACATGGCTTAGAGAAAGACCTACCCATTAGGAAACCTCGTCAACCCTCCCATACTTAAGCTTGACAAGTCACATAGTGTCTTTAAGCTGTTAATTGTTTGATATAGTAATTTTTGATGCACACGCTTAGACGACTTATGTATTGATTGGATCCACTTATCATGATGTTATGACTTTATATCCTTGGAGGGTGTGTTCATTTGTCTTTGCAAAACCTAGTTAGTGGACAATTTATGGAGAACAAGCCTAGCTTGGGCTTCCATGGGGCTACAAGGCCACAGGTTGGATGCTAGGGGCCCGCATGCCACATGAGAGAAATATAACTTGGACGACCTTGATGATGACTTGCACGACCCAACCTACATATTGCTTACCAAACGATATTCCCAGGAGGGGCTAAACGTCCCATTTTTAAGCACGACGTCATGACTATGGGGGCTAGGGCTAGGCGGTAAGGTGCCACTAATTTTCACTTAAACGTTTTGAGGAGAAGAGGGTCTTCATAACGATGAGATCACCTAGATACTTGACACTTGTCCTTGGGAGGCTCTTCCATACTTCTCCAACACTAACAACCTCATCAAAGTGGAAAAACATCCCCGAAAGGGGTGATGTCATCCTATAATAGGGTTTAATTTGTGCAAAAGATGAAATTTTAAGTTAATTGTTTAATATTATTGGGTTAAGGGGGGAAGATTAGGGTTGTTGACCCCTAATCTCATGTTTTACTCCTTAATTTGTGGGCAAGCTGTGTTAGCTAAATTTTGTATAAATAGAGATCATAGGATCTCATTTTGAAACATAACTCTCCTCTTGTGAGAGGCTCTGGTCTAAAATTTTCGATCTCCTTAGCTCTTTTATCTCTTGTGCACTTGTGTATGGCTATGGTTGTGAATGGTTAATGGAAGAAGTGATGTGCTAGCCTTGGAAGGTCATTTTCTAGCTCTTGTGGTGGATTGTCTTAGCATCTCTCATGATCTTGGTATGGTTTTTACTCTCTTGTTATCATTTTATTCAAGTCAAGTATTGTTTATGCTAAGAGCTAGGTGATAATTATAAGGGCATACACACCCACCGTAGTCTTCACCATTTTTGCTTGCTTCATCTCATTGATTGAGGGCTTGCTAAGAGAAGTATAAGGGCATACACCCTCTTAGCTTATACCGTAGCTTAAAGAAACTTGCCTTGGGAAGTAAAAGGGATTACACCCCCAACTAGATAGCTTCTCTAAGCTCCTTGTGACTCCATTAACCCAATAGTAAAGGCACTAATCATTGATTTGTTGCATTGGATATATAAAATTATTGCATTGGGAAATGTGAATTTCGGTCATTTTTACTTCTTACTAAGTGGATTGTTTTCCTTGTGCCTTGGGCACCTCACAACCACTAGGGCATCCTCATCTAAGGGATAATTATTTTTGTTGTTACAAATTTGCATCTTTAGCCATTAGGGCTGAAGAAACCCTAACTTGCTTTAATAACTCTTTATTCAACCATTGGTTTTTGCTCAAAGTTTGCACACTTACTCTCCTTGTCCTAGTGCACTCTTTGGCAAAGTTTGAGGGGATTTCAGTGGTTGATTTTCTTACTGAATACATAGAATGTTACAGCCATAAGGCTGATATAATTTGTTGCATACAAATGTTTACAACAACCTTATCTTTTATGCTAAGAGTATTGGTTTTTCATCGTGAGTTTAGTTAGTCAATTGCTAGTCTTTCTCTTAAATTTTCTACTTGATCTTTAGCATTTATTGAACAGCTTATAGTATCCTTTTCTTGTTGACATATACTGTCAAATGTTGCTACAAATTAGGGAAAGCAAGCTTAACTTGCTGATCCAACTAACATATACTGTTGCAAGGTGTGTTTTCTTGTGTCTCGGGCAGGTACAATCATTCGAAAAAACACCATACCTGTGGGGCAACGATTACTTGTCTTACAAGGAATCTCTCCCTACCCTTCATTTCCTTTAGAATTGACCTATAGGGGCTTAATTTCCACTTCCCTCCATCTCCATCTCAATCCCCCTAGGGTCACCGAGATCGCTTCCTTAGAGTGACCTAGTCACCCTTGAAGTGCGGGACCTACATCGAGGTGACATTGGGTGTAGGATCCCACATTTTGGTGCCGCTATCGAGGACGATTTTGAATCCTCTTGCAAACCCTAACGACACTTTGGTAAGCTATCCCAAATCCTTTACCTTATCTTACATGGAAAATCCACCCGAGGAACGTTCCCTTTCCACCTTCCTTGATGAGCTCATCTGGCAACTCCCCTTCCCACAACCCACCTTTTCCCCCTTTCCATCCTTTGATGAGCATTAGTCTCATCTGGGGACTCCATTGAGGCTCTACCCTAAGTGATGGAACCATGGCCTCACGAGACTTATCATGGGAATTCCATAATGTGTATCCTTCTCTTGATTTTTAGAATGTCCCTGTCAATCCAAATCATTGTCCAACATAATGGAGAGCAAATTGCCCCAAATTTGACAATGATCTAGCTCTAGCAGTCACCCATGTGGCTAATTATATCAAGTATGTTTCAAGCCTAGATGTGCTAATGAAAATTTGTGTATCCTCATTAGAATCAAGTCAAAAGGATTGGCTCACACACTTATGTGATCCGAGGAGTATCCCTTCTTCTACAAAACTCATTGAATAATTTCTTAGGCATTATCGACCAGTTACTCAGAGTTTGGAAGATGATTTCCAAGAGCTCAAACACATTCTTTACAGAGAAGGTTTTCCAATCAATGATGAGACAATAGATGAATAAGTGCTCGAAAAACATACTCATGAAAACAAGCTTGAAGAATATCTTGATGAAGAAAATCCGAACGAGACATTTGATGAAAAAAAAGTTCTCATATATACCTTTCCATTTGATGAAGACATTAAGGCCTTTGTTCCTCCCATACATCAAGAAGAGAACATGATAAGTGATAATCCCTTTGAAGATATTGATGACGCCTTATTATGTGACTTTGGAAGTGAAGAGTTGTTAGAGGAACCCTTGGATGCAACAAAACTTTCTGAAAAGGGGCACATGAAGCACTCTGCATTCAGAATCAAGCCTCGTGTGATGAAGAGGCATTGGAGGAGCATGCCCATGAAGAGAGAAAAGAATCTTGTTGAAGCGCAATATGTTGAGGCATCATTTTCTTTGCTCTTGCTTAATGAGGATGAGGTCGTTCAAACTTGTATTCCTCCTTCACATGAAGATGAAGAAACGATTAGCCTCGATGATACAAATGATCTTGTGCAAGACTCCTCTGGCATAGTCGATCTACACATTGATGATTTCATACATGTTGGGAGATGTAGATGGGATGTGAATTGCTTCATTATTGATAGAGATCCCATTTATGAAATTGAGGGTAGCTATAGAGCAGAAGGGGTTGATTTTTCATCATCAGAGGAGTGGTCCTCATACATATATGATTCAGATGTTTGGCATCCCAGTGATGATATGGCTACATATTTGGTGCACCCCTTCGAGGATGAATTGTCACAACATACTCAAAGTGATCTTCAATCATCCTTTGGTGCATACCATTTTGAGGATCCATATTTTTTTTATGACTTCCAACCATTGTGCTCAGATTTTGAGGAATACCAGGAAGTGGCCACTTCAAAGCGATAAGATGTTCATTCTTCAAAGTGGAAGTATTTTCATCTTGGAAATTTCCATGGATATTCATAGGGGAAGAGGCAGTGTTTTCTACACCTGTGACTGTTCCTTACCTCTTACCCTCTTCTCCAAGAGACCATGCAATATTCTTTTGATTTCTCGTTTCCTATCGGTCCTTGACAAGCAGTGAGTCTTTGTGCACAAATGAAGATGAGTCTTCTTCTACATGTAGTAGCCCCCTTTATATATGGATTGATCAGTATTATGGCTACATTTTTAGGCAGGATGATCGAGCTAATGGTTTCTCTTTCCAATAGGATTTCCTCCCTCCCACCCATCTTCATGAGTTTTATTTCATGATCAATTATATATATGTTTATACTCGTGATTATTATGTATCTTTGTTGTGTTACATGATTAAGCACAGGGGGAGATACGTCGATGATATGATCAAATGGTTGCACTGGTTGTATGACTTCACATGACATCATCCAACACGTGATCTTTAGGGCCCCAAGGCCCCAGGTAAGTAGGTAAGTCATTTCGATTCCCTGCAATTTGCATCTTGATTGCTCATACTAGTTTAGATGCATTTCATTTTCATTTTACTCTACTTGCATATTTATTTCATGCTTAGTTTAGAATTTAAAAAAAAATGTCATTTTTTTTCTAGTTTAGTGGGTTTTGATATGATCATATGAGAACAAGGATGAGTAGGCCATCCTTCACTTAACAGTTTGATGTTTACTTGCAGATACAAGTCTACCAGGAGATGTTTTGGTTCTCATGCACTCTACGATGAGCATATGTCCCCAAGTAGGAGCCAGATGTTATCCCCATTTTGTGGATAACTAAGGAGATGATCTCTCGAGGCCCTCAGGTTGCAGATATGGAGTGTCGAGAGATTACATCACCAACAGTACCCTTTGCATAGATGGAAAAACCCACTCACCAGCACAGATGGTCACATGTTTACAGATGGCATCCACCACATGAGTTGGCTTTCGGAAGGCAGCGGGCCTTGCTCCATGAGGTACAAGTCAATATTATGGTGAGCATCATTTCAATACCTAATCCATTTGATTATGTTGTATCTTAGATTTCTCTAGATTTCATGATATGTGCTTGGACATTATGCCTTTTGCCCTGCTTCACCTTGGTGGTTGCCATTGTGCCCTAGTAAGTGGTCTTCTTTGGGAATAGGTTTGCTACTAGGAAATCCCTTAATGAGCCATCGTACTGTTCCTGACCATACTTACCATTTTACATCATTATTCCCATCACTTTCCTTATCTCTTGGGATTTTAGGTTTTATTGACCCAAGAAGGGGTTGTCCCTCATTCCATGGGAAGACAGGGCTAAAGGCCCAAAGGGGTTGGTGTTGGGTAAAAKATAAAATCCTTATATAAACCTTCCARATGCTTCGCATAGGCATCACCCAAGAAAGCAATAAAAYRCTTATCTTTGAATAAAGGGGACCCACAATATAATAAAGAAATGACTGAAAGGTAGATTGAAGGATATGAGGTATCATCACGAGCCAACCTATCACGTCCATGGATATCTAGTGGTATGACATTGTCATTATCTGGTCACCAAACCAGGGTAGYGACTCTCAGTTGCATGGCTGAGAGAAAGGGGGTCTCATCACGAGCCAACCTTCTCATTTCCATTAGGCATTTGTGGGTGACATTAMCACCATATRGTCACCACACCAGTGCAATGAAMTTCAACCTCTCCTTGTGCTATTATGAAAGAAAATATAAAGRAAGAAAGATAAAAGGAAAACAATGGGCTTGGAAAAAGTGCATTGCGGATGAAGGTACCACACACCCTTTACAAAGGCACCCATGAATGAGACACTATGACCCCTAGTATGTCATGATCCCTATGCTCATTGAGTCYTGACCCCATCCACCTCATACAMTTTACATGGCTTAGAGAGTGACCACTTGGAAGCTCTCCTTGACCTAGAGAAAGACCTACCCAATAGGACACCTCGTCAACCCTCCCATACTTAAGCTTGACAAGTCGCATAGTGTCTTTGAGTTGTTGATTCAAATGCTTGTATGGCTTATTTATTGATTGGATCCACTTACCATGATGTTATGACTTGATATCCTTGGAGGGCGTGTTCATTTTTCTTTGCAGGACCTAGCTGGTGGACAATTTATCGAGAACAAGCCTAGCTTGGGCTTCCATGGGGCTACAAGCCCATAAGTTGGATGCTAGGGGCTCACATCCCAAATGAGAGAAAGATAACTTGGATGACCTTGATGATGACTTGGACGACCTAACCCACCCATTGCTTACCAAACAATTTTCCCAAGAGGGGCAAAACATCCCATTTTTAAGCATGACGTCATGACTATGAGGGCTAGGGCTTGGTGGTGAGGTGCCACTCATTTGCACTTGAATGTTTTGAGGAGAAGAGGGTTTTGACAATGGTGAGATCACCTAGATGTTTGACTAATGGCCTTGGGAGGTCCTTCCATACTTCTCCAACAACAACGACCTCATCAAAGTGGAAAAACGTCCCCTAAAGTGGTGACGTCATCCTAGATGAGGGTTTAATTTGTGCAAAAGATGAAATTTTAAGAGAATTGTTTAATATTATTGTGTTAAGAGGGCAAGGTTAGGGTTTTTGACCCCTAATCTTGTGTTTTACTCCTTAATTTGTGGACAAGCTATGTTAGCTAAATTTTGTATAAATACAGATCATAAGATCTCATTTTGAAACATAACTCTCGTCTTGTGAGAGCCTTTGGTTTGAAATTTTCGGTCTCCTTAACTCTTTTAGCTCTTGTGCACTTGTGTATGGCTATGGTTGTGAATGGTTAATGGAAGAATTGACGTGTTAGCCTTGGAAGGTCATTTTCTATCTCTAGTGGTGGATTGTCTTAGAATCTCTCTTGATCTTGGTATGGTTTTTACTCTCTTGCTATCATTTTATTCAAGTCAGGTATTGTTTATGCTAGGAGCTAGGTGGGAAGTATAAGGACATACACCCCCACCATAGTCTTAACCATTTTTGCTTGCTTCATCTCATTGATTAAGGGTTTGCTAAGAGAAGTATAAGGGCATACACCCTTTTAGCTTAAACCCTAGGTTAGAGAAACTTGCATTTGGAAATAAAAGGGCTTACACCCCCAAGGATGTAACTTCTATAAGATCCTTGTGACTCCATTAACCCAATATTAAATGCAATAGTGATTGATTTGTTGCATTCGAGATATAAAATTATTACATTGGGAAATGTGAATTTTGGTCATTTTTACTTCTTGCTAAGTGGATTGTTTTCCTTGTGCCTTGGGCACCTCACAACCACTAGGGCATTCATCTAAGGGCTACTTATTGATGCTGTTACAAATTTTCATCTTCAGCCATTAGGGCTGCAGAAACCCTAACTTACTTGCTTTAATAACTCTTTATTCAACCATTGGTTTTTGCTTAAAGTTTGCACACTTACTCTCCTTGTCCTAGTGCACTCTTTGGCAAAGTTTGAGGGGATTTTAGTGGTTGATTTTCTTGCTGTAATACATTGAATGTTAAATCCATAAGGCTGATATAATTTGTTGTAGACAAGTGTTTACAACAACCTTATCTTTTATGCTAAGAGTATTGGTTTTTCATCTTGAGTTTAGCTAGTCAATTGCTAGTCTTTATCTTGCATTTTCTACTTGATCTTTGGCATTTATTGAGCAGCTTATACTATCATTCTCTTGCTGATATATACTGTCATCTATTACTGCAAATTAGGGACAGGAATATTAACTTGTTGATCCAACTAACATATATTGTTGCAAGGTGTGTTTTCTTGTGTCTGGGGCAGGTACAATCATCCGAAAAAACGTCATACCTGTGGGGAAGCCATTACTTGACTTAAAAGGCATCTCTCCCTACCCTTCATTCCATTTAGATTTGACCTATAGAGGTTTCATTTCCACTTCCCTCCATCTCGATCTCAAGCCCCCTAGGGTCACCGAGATTGCCTCCCTAAAGTGACCTAGTCACCCTTGAAGTGTGGTACCTACATCGAGGTGACATTGGGTGTAGGATCCCATAGTTGTAGCACTTGTTCTGTGGTTGGGTCGGTGTTTTCCCAACCTACAACTTGTGCCATAACAGGTAGGAACTAATAATGTTGAGTGTTACCTTATTAAAAAATAAAACAAAATTTTCAATTAAAACAAAACAAACATAACTATGAAATTGAATAGCTTAGAAAGACAATCTTATAGGTTATTGTTGGAATAAAATTAACATTTGCTCATTGTTAGATATAAACAAAAATTCTACATAACATTCATCTTAATTCAACTTGAAATGAATTATAGGAAGAACCATCCTTGTTAAACTAGAATTGAAATTTATAATCTCATATATATATATTTATTTTGTTTGGGATATTTATTGAGCACTTTTCATCTTGAGGATAATACCCAAAGAAAATTAAATTATGTAAAAGCTTGAAATTTTGTCAATGATATGTTCATTAAAAACTCAACATGTAACTTGTAAAAATTGAATCTAAGTAAGAGGAGAACACTCCTCTTAACCTAAACTAAACTCAATTTTATATATATATATATATATATATACTTGTGTTTTATTGAAATTTAATTTTTTATACAACCACACATTTTTATATCGATGGCATGAATATAGGGACAACTTTTGCCCAAAACCTGTCAACCTAGCAAAACATGTCATCCAATACAACTTACCATGTCACCTACCCACCTGTACATTGCCTCCTTTGTTGTCCGTCGAGATTCAACCTCTAGTGCCTCCTTTATTATCAGTCAAGATTCGATTTCCGGTGTCATTGGCCTGAGTGGCTACGTACCTTTGTTGGTCACCGATTGTCTTCCTTTGGGGACCGATTTAAGGTGATAAAGAATTTTCCTTCCATTGTACGTAATCGATTGTACATCCAAACCAGATCTCGACCATTTTTAAAAACAAAACATAAGAATGCTAGCAAATAAATCTATTTTCATTATGCCTAGTTATAGTGATAGCACCCCTATGAAAACCCAAAAAGAAAATCAACTCGTTTTTAACACAATATGACCTACAGGATGTCTTGTAGTTTGTGCCCACTGTGACTTGGAGATGATTGCATTGTATCCCACGAATCGTAGAGTGTTCATTTAAATTGTCATGAACCACTCTTATGCTCTGCATTCTCAAGAGAATTAGAATTGATTTCTTCCTTCACCATTGCTACAACTTTCATTGTATATTGCAACAAATATGACTCAAATGCAGTGTCAGTGTTGGAGGAAATACCTTGTTCACAACAATATATGTTAGGAAATTTTAATTTAATTTATGTAATAACATCCACGGACAATCAATACACCCAAAAAAATAGTAGACTACATTGGATCAAATCCCTATCAGTGTAGGGCATTGATCTATTAAAACCCCAAAGGATCAATCTAGATTGAATGGTCTCCTAGGGGATTGTGGGACTTCTAAAGTTTTAATATCTCTTGGGGATTTTTAGGCCCTAGAATAGGCAGACAATGATTTTTCTCAACCTCCAATGTCAAGGGTGGATTAATTAGTGAGTGCCTTACTAGTCATGTCCATTGTGACATACTACAGGGTATCATCCTTTTCACTCTCTATTATGTCCTCCTCTTCGCTTACCCACCTCATTATCTAGCACAAAATTTACAATCTCATGAGCTAGCAAACTCAATATAATCAATGCAAGTTTACAGTTTTCAAGACTGATATCATTAATACTAATTCTTGGGAACCTATAAAGCAACTTAAGCCAACCTTTCTTTTAAGTAGGTCGATTTGGCGAAGCAAATAGAGGCATCGACTCGGAGAATGAGAAATGGGATTCTGGAAGCTTTGTTGTATTTTTCAATGTTCCTATGATGATTGGTTCTAGGAATATTTCCCTTAAGGGAAGTGTGAGGCCTCATTACACAAAACAATATTTGAATGCAGAGATATTGACCTGATAGAATGAATGAAAAAAAAGCTTTTAAAGACTGAAATAATTTAAATTTCAGGAAAATTATGATGAACAAAAGAAATAAAAGTATGATAATATAAATATGTTACCGCAATAAGAAGGCCTATTTGCAAAAAGATGAATATGACTCCGACAAAAGAACCCTCACATGTAAGGAAGTCCACCTTATCGTCTTTACATATGAAATAAGTTGTAGGGAAGTCATTTAAACCCAAAACTATTGCAATTATTATGGATTCTTGTATTTATGAGGAGGTTGTGTTCTTTTTCAACAAGAATACTCGACGTTTCAATCCCATAGTAGGGGTCATCGTTAAGAGTTTTATGCTCCCGATGATGATCCCTACTATGGGATTGAAATGTTGAGTATTATTATGGATAAAGAATGCAACCTCCTCATAAATATAAGAATTATCCATTGCATAAAATAAACAATCTAATTATCATGGATGCCAACACAACTCGAGGTGTGTAGTAGAACAAAAGTGTTAGAAGTAGAAAGGTAACCATGATTGTTAAAGTTGTCACTGTATTTGATATTGTGCTCTTGCATCCAACATTGCAATTCACTGCTGATTGAGAAAACGACCAACTCAGAAATCACATAATGGGTATTTATGCAATTGCCTCGTAATGGGTATTTATGCAATTGCCTCATAATCGAAGATTTTATAATGTAAAGGATACCCGTTAACTGATATCGCATCAAGTATGGTATGAAAAGGTAAGACATGGCATTTGTTGACTTCAACATGTCCCTTGCTTTGATATTAAACATGCACGCATCTCTTACCAGGAATTTGGATCACAATGAGCATTGTTGCATAGCATGACACTTGTGGTCATCCTGATCTTATCCACAAGTTAAAATAATATTGTATAAAAACTTTTGACAGGATAATATATTGGTGTTTTGGTTGGATTTTATGTCTTGACAATGGTGGAATTTGAACACTCTGAGGTCATTTCAATTAAAGTGTGTTGCTTGTCTGTGAGTTCGACTATCATGGGTCCTCAGCCTCAATAAATTGAAATCCTCCAAAATTATGTTTGATCATGGTTATCGCCAATATAT
>JASDQU010208022.1:14037-28267 GCA_032191745.1 Picea mariana | reverse complement strand
CTCCAAAAATCCTTCCTCCCCCTCTCGAATGAATGGCCCCCAAAATATCCTTCTCCACTCCCTTATGCCTCCATCACCGCCCCCCGAACCTTCACTCCTCACCAAACCTTATCCATACATTAAAACCTTATCTGTTCATTTACTCATTTATTAATGGTCTTATCTATTAAATATCCCCTTTAACGTATGGGTTACGTTATCCCATATGGGATACGTACCCCATTTAACCTTATTTATATTTTTATTTTATTTTCCCCCCATTGGTTTATTACATAATTAATCAATTACCTTATTTAATAATTAATTAATCAATAACCATTAGTCTAATACTTAATCATTTAATGTCTCATTTAATAATTACTCCTTCATTAATCCTTAATCAAGGAGTTAATCATACTTTAGCTAAGTATAATCAAAATAATTAATTAATAACTTATAATCACATAAGATTATTTAATAATTAATTATAATTTAGCCTAGATTTAGGTTTATTTATGAAATTATTCATAGTTAATAAGAAAAGGGTCATTACACTATATATAAATTACAGATTTATATTTATATGCACTTTGTAAATTACAAACTGCATCCCTAAAAATTAAATTAAATTACAAACTGCATCCCTAAAAATTAAATTACAGACTGCATATATAAATCACAGATTTATATAAATTACATATAAATTAAATTAAATTACAAAATGCATATAAATTACATATGTAGTTTGTAAATTTACAGAGTGCATATAAATTACCGATTTATATAAATTATATATAAATTAAATTAAATTACAAACTATATATAAATTACAAATTTATATTTATATGCACTTTGTAAATTACAAACTGCATCCCTAAAAATTAAATTAAATTACAAACTGCATCCTTAAAAATAATTAAATTACAGACTGCATATATAAATCACAGATTTATATAAATTACATATAAATTAAATTAAATTACAGAATGCATATAAATTACATATGTAGTCTGTAAATTTACAGAGTGCATATAAATTACCGATTTATATAAATTATATATAAATTAAATTAAATTACACACTACATATAAATTAAATTAAATTACCGACTGCATATAAATTACAGATTTATATACTTATATGCAATTTGTAAATTACAGACTACATCCCTAAAAATTAAAATTGAAATAAAAAAATTAAATTAAATTAAATTACAGATTGCATATAAATTAAATCAAATTAGAAACTCCATATAAATTACAGATTTATATACATTATATAAATTACATATAAATTAAAATAAATTACAAACTACATATAAATTAAATTACAGACAACATATTAAATTAAATTACAAACTGCATATAAATTAAAACTAAACTAAATTAAATTAAATTACAGACTAGATACAAATTAAATTTAAAATTTTAAAATTATAGTTAAAAATAAATTCAGACTTGGTGTGCCCACACCTTGACCACAGGCTAGATCCATGATCAAATCACAAGTCGCTAACCATATAAATTAAAATTAAAATTAAAATTAAAAATCAAAATCAAAATCAAAATAAAAACTTAAAATAAAAAATTGAAAATTACATTTTAAATTATTCTAAATCATAATTTAATCATATTATAACTAATCTAATGCACTTACTGTAGCTCGGCCCGCCAAGAAAATAGCCCGACCGCTAGCCAACACATCCTCTACGCCCGCCAACACAGCCTCTCGCCAACACAGCCTTTGGGAAAAACGTTTCAATAATGTTGTGCCAGTAATATATAAAAAGTTTGCCGGCCGAAAGAATACTTTGGCCAAAAACCTCTTTTGGCCCAAAGAATAGTTCGGCCGAACATTTCTTTCGGTTGAAAGAAATTTTTTGCCTGAAAATATATTGTTGGATGGAAAAAAATCCGTCCGTCAAATGAGGATGTCGTCACTGTACCATTAGATTTCACGTTTCATTGTTTGGCTGAAAACATATCTTTCGGTCGAAAAAGTAAATTAGTTCCTCCGAAAAAATAGTGTTTTTCAGATTTTTACAAATCAGATTGTCACAAGAGTGTTATCCACCTCCTTAATTTCACCCTATAGTTGGAATAGGGTTAAATGGACCGTTGTTCTACTCCTGACACTGCTCAGATGATTCTGTGATGGGTTGAGTCTTAACACTAAAAAAAAATTCTGTATAGTAATGGCGTTGACCCGTTGCAGCAAAGCCTTAAAAGTTTGAGAATTGCGGGTGTAAAATTTATGTTTAACTCCTGCGATTTTATTGTCGAAATTTGTGAATTTCTGCGTTGAAATGTTGTTTCAATCGAGTAATTTATTCGTTGAAAATGGTGAAACCCTGTGTTAAAAGGTTGTTGATTTATGTGGTTAAAATTGTCGAAGTTTGGTGAATGTCAACGTTCTTCGTTGCCCTTCTCACCCTGATTCATTCACCTTGGCGCTTCCGAGCTGAGTTGATCCCAACCATCCCTTTCCTTTACATTCTCTGCATTTATCTTATCCTCCCGGCACAATTCGCCCCGCTCTGAATGCTCTTGAACAAGATTCTAAATCCTTTGGAGCGAACTGGGCCTGCGACCACACTCACAACTTAGTAGAGACGCAAATTATCTGGTTCCGCTCTTGATAACCGTGTTGTTTCTCAGAAATTAAAATCCTTTCCCATTTTTACCTTCAGTAATTCTGCGCCTCCCCTCTTCCTCAGGGCGTTGCCACTATTCTAACCCAACGATTTTAACAAGGATTATGTATCCTTGGGATAAGTCTCCAGATCGCCCTCTCTAGTTGGATTTAATGTCGGAGTAACACAGGACAACTCCCCCCAAAACTTTGTAAGGTTCTACGCACGGATTTTCGTGTGGACCTCGGCCTTGAGGGTCTGGCAGAAGGTGGTCGCTCTGTTTAAGCCTACGTTTGGTAGATCAGCATCGTAACTTGCAGCTCTTGAAAACCTGAGGTCTGAAACCAATGTCCCTTGCTCGCGTTGTCGACCTGACTAGATCTGTTATGACTCTCAGCAACTTCTTGGCGCAACTCTTCTTTTCGGGGGGGAACTTTAAATTGGGAGGACAAGTGGAGAAGTGGTGGGCGTTCGACTGAATCCTGATTTGACTGTGGTTTGTGACAAGACTGGCAGAGCTCTCCCTTAGGCGCCTAGCTCCAAGCTCGATGCGCCTTCCTCAGAACGAGATGAGCCCCCTCTTCCTTGCGATATTTTTCCTGTAGCGCATTTCGGGGAGCCTCATCCCACGACACTAACTGGCAGCGAAATCCTAGGCTGAGTGGATTCTCTTATCGATATGCGCGTAGCATCTTCCACAGGTCGTCTTCTTCTGACAACGACTGTTTAATTCGCTCTTGGATACCCTTAGTTGGGCATGGGGATGCACGCATTACGTTTTGAATTGTTTTTTACTATCTGTGTATGCGTAAAGCAACTCGTCTCTCCTTTTTATGTCTTGCTGAAGTAGTGTTCTAAATGGCAATTCATCTTCCGAGAGAATTAACTGGCTGCTCATTAAGATTGGGCCCCATTGTTCCCTTCTCGGATCGAGTAAATACCTGGAAATGGTATTACTCACCCATCCCTTCCCTTGTCGTGTTAAAGTGCTAAGGGTGTCATTCCAGAGACAGCGCTGATTTAAACCTTATTTATATTAGTGGCATCGCCTTGTTAAGCAATAAGGTTGTTTAATTATGTCGAAAGGTGCACATTTATTGATAATGGGCACAATTAATGATCTTTTAATCTTATTTAATATTAAACCCTAATCTGATGGCTATGCATTGAAGATGATCCGTTAACATGTTTACTTTTTAACATTTACCTAATCACATTAAAAAATTACTGTAAGGATATGTAATTGCCTTATCAACCTAATGCAGCCAAACGTTTCATATTACCACAAACAGATTACCACAAACGTTCAGTATATTGGGAACACGCGTACCTTTAGGCGTTCTGCGGCTGTGCTAGTAATAAAACACTGTTGGGTAATTGAGATGTTTAGTAGTTGTAAAAAATAATTTAAAAATTATCAATCGGTGTCTCTACGTTTCAATTGCAATTGTATTATTTAATTCAAATTGATTTTTGATTGATTAATGCTTATTGTCTAGCCATTTATTATGAAGGGTAATAAGCTAAAAGAAGTAGCACAATTGGTCATGTAACTAAGTTGTCATGTTAAGGTTCGTCTAAATAAGTTTCATTAGTTGTTTAGGCTTTAGTCAATGAAATTTAAAATGCAACTATTTTTCTCTACCTCTACATATATAAGGTAAGATACAATGACAACTTAGTAGTAACTAGGATCTGGAAAAACACAACCTAGTGATAATGAAGTAAATTGAAAAAGACATTGTTGATTAGAATAAGAATAGTGTATGGTTTAATGTTTATAATTTACTCTTCATGCGTGCAATGAAACTTAAGGTAACAAATGATTGTTGGGCTATTTACTTCTCGCCCGCAACAAAGAGTCAATATAATGAATGGTTTCCGGTTATTTACTTATTGCGCCATGATTAAAGATGAATTCAAAGTATGAATGGTTGATAACTAGACTATTGTCAAGCCTTGGAGACGAAGTTGATGATAAGTCTTGCATCATGAAATTAATATTGACATGATGAGTTATGTAGTTGGTTGCACGTGCCCATTGATTATTTTATGTCGATGGATTACTGTCTTAGAAGTTGATCCATGTGCACATTGATTATTTTATGTCAATGGATTATTGTTTTAGAAGTTGATCCATACATGCATGGATTATTGTATGTCGATGGATTACAGTTTTCGAAGTTGATCCATGCACGCATTGGTTTTGTGTTGATGGATTAATGCGTTAAAAGTACGATTCACGCACGCATTGAGTAATTTATGTTGGTGACTGATTGTTTTAGAAGTTAGATTTGCACGCGCATTAAACATTTTATGTTGATGAAGGATTGTTTTAAAAGTTGGAGTTATCGTGCCCCTGAATAGTTAACATTGTCGGATGATCGTTCAAAATTGATTTATTGTGCGATGAATCAATGTCGATGTGTGATGAAAAAGATGATGATTGCCATGCACCATGGATTATGTCATGAATAAATGATTAGACTTTGTGTGCGTTGAATATTGATGATGTATGTCAATTAAGTGACTAAGATTAAAAGCACGCCTAGATCAATGTTGACTTATGTTAATTCAGCATTTAGATCACACACACATATTGATATTAAGGTGATTAAAACTTGCACCTTAACCCTTCTTGTTGTGTGATTGATTGAGTAATTACAATCTCTTGCACCCTTGAATTTTATTATTGATCACTCTTGCGTCGAATGTGTATCCCTAACCTTGGCATTAATGTGTCGACTTTGTGTCAAGAATGAGTGATAGTGTGTTACTATTGTTTCATTCATTTATTGGATTTTGTTTCAATAATGTTAATTGTGGTGTGTGATTCCTCGCACAAAGAAAAAAAATTGCATGTTGTTTTCGCTTTTGTTGTCGCAATGGTGGGGTCGTTACATTAAAACACACACCCAGATATATATATAAAAGCTATATACTCGAAAGAATAAATTCCACGCAAGGGTTAAACCATATTCTCAAACCATTAAAATGAACAAAACTTATAACCCTAATAACCATTAATACATGTTTGGTGGCATGGTTAATTATTAATATTAATTACTAATTATTGTACAAAAAATATGTATATAAGATACATACATATCAATACATAACCTTAAAGTACCCCTTGTATAATAATAATAATAGTTATTATTAATAATTAATAATTATTAATGTATTATGTATAATAACAATAAAGTATTAATAATTCTTTTAATGATTATGATTATGATTAATAATAATCCATTAATAAAATATTGTTCATACTTTATTATTAATAAAGTATTCTTAATAATATTAATAGTTAACTCAAATTGATAACTAATATTTTTATATATCAATCATAACTATATTAATTTAATTCTTAACTATAATAATCATAACTTGAAAAAAAAAATAATAATAATCATAACTCCAACCAACCAATTTTGTAATATCCTAAACCCTAATAAAACAATGTATATTTCATTAAAAACTATATTATGTAATAAATTCCACACAAGGATTAAAGCATATTCTCAAACCATTAAAATGAACAAAACTTATAACCTAATCTTAATTACCATTAATACAAGATTGTTGACATAGGTAATTATTAATATTAAAACCGTATGTATATATAATATACATACATATTAATGCATACCCTTAAAATATCCTTGTATAATATAAGTAATTATTTATATTAATAATAACTAATAATATAATAATATAATCGATAATAATAATAATTAATATTATTATTATTAACTAATGGTTATTAATTTATTATGTATAATAACAATAAAATATTAAATGTAAAGTGGTTGTAGCTCAATTGGATGGGGTGGGGAGTTTTCTCCTCCCCACCTTATCTACATGCTAACTAAAATGAAAAAAAAAACAATAAAAACTTAATAATATTTTAATGATTATAATTGTGATTAATAATAACCAATTAATAAAATATTGTTAATACTTTATTATTAATAAAATATTATTAGTAACACTAATAACACTTTATTATTAATAAAATATTGTTAATAACATTAATAATCAACTCATACTATCGAGCTCTGCAAGATTAGGGTTCACATGCACCAACAACCCTCCTACCCTGACCACGTCTGAACTCCTCTACACACCTTTGATCGCCTCTGCACCCTGGTACTGATCACCACAGAAGAATGAGAACATAAGGGGGGGTGAAATCCCCCTCTTATCGCAACACTACCGCTAATGATCTGGAGAACTCGCGGGTGCGCAGACCATCATTTGAGTCGCTATTGCACCTACGAGACCAATATCTACAGGAAGATATGGATATTAGCAAAGAATTAAACATGGATGTTGAGTCCTCGCATCCAAAAGCAGCCCGAGCCTGGATACCCGACAAATGTATCCTCCAAGTCTCATTTGTTCCCAGATACATCATCAAAAACACCAGGATAGGGAAACACACACAATTCATGAGAGACCATGCCCTCATAGGAAAATTCCTATGTTTCTGGCCCTCAGAAAAGGACCTAAATCCCTGGATCAAGGCATGGTGGAACCCCAAGGGAGACTATGAGCTCCAAAGGTTTCTTCACAGTAATATTCTACAACCTAGAAGACAAGGACATGATCTTTGAAGGGGGGCCATATTTCTACAATTTGGCTGGCCTCTACCTCTGCTTCTACCCAGAAAAGGAAAACTTCACATACACACCGGTATGGATTCGCCTCTATTCCCTACCTCAATAGTTCTGGTTAGAATAAATTTTACTAGGCATAGGCAACACCCTGGGTAAATATGTCAAATCCTCTAAAGCTGCCAAATAGAGAAAATACACCTCTTATGAAAGGATCTGTGTCTATATGAATATCTCCAAAGCTTTGCCAGGTACAGTCACCTTATAATACCAAGACGAGGAATGGGCCCAAACCATAGACTATGAACACATTCCTTTCAGATGTCAAAAATGCCATGAACATGGACACCCTTTTAGAGAATTCCCTCTCAACACCCCCCCCCCAAAAAAAGGAAGCTGAGGAGAAAAAAAAGGAAGGATTTACCTAGGTCAAAAATCGAAGGAGACAAGTGCAAAAGAAGCCCACTACCAACAACAGAAAAAAGAACCCAAATAATAATTCTTTTGAAGCCCTCAACCGCCTCCCAGAGGCAGAAGAAGTGGAAAACCCCCATAAAGCCATGGGGACAGACCCCAAAAATCACAAGGAATACCAACCGTCACAAGAATATCTAACCCTAGCAGACCCAACAGATCCACAAACTCACCCAGACTCAAGGAAGGAACCAGAAAGAGATGAAGACATAGTCATGGAAATGGATGAGCAGGACCTAGCATAAATCAACCTAGACAGGTTAGAAGAAACACTCAACAAGAAGGATCTTTAAACCTTACCAAAGGACCAACTCAGAAAAGTTCAGAAGGTATTTCTGGACTCATCAGCAGGGGCTACATCAAGGTTGGGGATCAACACAGACCCAAACCAAGATCCAAGAAAACACCCAAAAGAAAACAATCAACGAGGCAGAAAATTGACTTATTAGCTAATAAAGGAAGCGAGAAACTATATGATCAACTCAGGATAGATTCACAAGCTCTCAGAGAGATCCTTTTCCCACCCACCAAATTTTTAACTATGAATATCCTCACCTGGAATATCAGAGGCCTATATGGAAGATCCAAACAAAGGACTCTTTGAAATTGTATCAAAATGGAAGACCCTGATATATTCCTGATACAAGACACAAAATGTGCAGGGAAAACTGCAGAAGATATCATCAAAAGATGATGGCATAATTGTGAATCGTATCAAACAGACTCAAAAGGATCTTCAGGAGGCTTGGCCATCCTATGGAATCCTGCAAAAGTCATCCTTGATCAAAACTTCTCCACTCCATACACCATCATAGCGCACTATAGAGCCATCGACTCATACAAGGAAGGAATGATCACTAATGCCTATGGACCGCAAAACAGCCAAGACAAAAACCTCTTTATTCAAAACTTGGCTTACCTAGGTTCCTTAATGGAGGGAAAGCGATGGATAATAGGGGGTGACTTCAACATGATTCTCACGCTGGAGGAAAAACGAGGGGGAAAAAAGCACCTGGAGCAAGATAGCGCAAAATTCCAGCAACTCATAGAGAACCTCAGACTGATAGACACTAAGAACAGTAATGGAACCTACACTTGGACCAACAAAAGATCAAAACACTAGAAAATAGCATCTAGGCTTGATTGCTTCCTCATCTCGAAAACTCTTCTCTTGGAAGGCCCCCTAGTAGATTCCAACATCCTCCCAAAGAAAGGTTTGGACCACTGGCTGGTTTAGCTCTAGGTTGATACTATTTCCACCCCCAAGCTGAAAACCTTTAGATTTGAAAATTTTTGGCTCTCCCATCCAAACTTCTAGGATTTATCCCATCACTAGTGGAGCATCGCGGAAACACAGATGGGCACAAAAATGTATTGCTTCCAGCAAAAAATCAAACATTTAAAACATGAGGTGTGCAAATGGAACAAAGAGGTCTTTGGGAACATTATCCAAGAGAAGAAATTACTGGAACAAAAACTATATAACCTCCAAGCACAATTCATTCAAGTAGGATACAAAATCACCCAGCAGCATGAGGAAAGTGAACTCAAAAGGAAACTAGAAGAAAGACACAAGTGTTATAGCAAGATTTGCTTCACCATTGCAATCTTGCACAAAGGACCTTTTTCCATTTCCCTATGAAGACTTGTCATCCCTTTTTGATGAATCCAGAGATAAAATAAATATTTTTCCACATATATGTGCCCTATCTACTATACATCATGCGTATATGCATGATGCTCCACTACAGCCCATGTACATAAAGATTTGTGCCAGAAAATACAAAAATGAAGTCGGTTTTCCATGTCACGATAGGAGATATTTGATCCTTGGCCTTCCATATACTGGAGACGTTCCGACTTGGCCCTTCAGTTACAATTTGAAGGCTATAAAAGAACAATTCTGAGCTATGGGAAAAAAGGAGAAAGCATTCAACTTTAAGAGAAAAGTTACTATGGAGAAATTACTTCATATTGAGTCTACATCCCTTTGTTCCTCAATTATGAACACAGTGTTCAGCCCCCAAACTCTTTCCCTATTGCTGAGAGAACCTTATTGTCTCCCTTCTATGAGATTTCCTTTGGTGGAGGATTGAAGTGGTGGAGGCCCAGTTGAAAGGAACTTGGTTTCTTGGTTTAGAACCATGCCGACACGAAAGTCTGTAATGTTTTCGCTTCTCCTGATTATTTGTTAACAGAAATACTCCTTTCCCATCCAATTGATATCGTGAAAATATATGATTATTATCCATGGGCATGTTTGTTATATTTATTAATGGATTATGCTATCTAATGTGATAACCCCTTTATATTATCATTATATACTTGTTCTGCTTGTTTTTTGTGAACTTGTTGCAGGTATAAAGATTTGGGTCGAAGTGCTCAACGGTGGAACATCATCAAATGTTGGATCCAAGAAGGCCTCTTTCTTATCTTGCACATTATTTTATATAGCATACGTTGGAATTGAGTTGATATCTGCAGTCCTACCTATCTGTTGTGGTTTACCCTGGCCATAGAAATTTTTTCCCTCATAACATAATTGGCGACTCCACTGGGGAGACATTTTCTTTCTAAGGGTTGAAGTAATTTTTCTCCTTGGATTTCTCTTTTTTCCTTTTTGTTTTTTTGTCATACCACTTCTTGACAGACTCTGTTCACTCTGGGTCTGAGTCTTCATCCTTTTTCCCTTGCCTGGGCTTGTTTTAAATCCTATACAATCCTTTTTCCTTGACAATTGTGTACATACGTGTGTTGTCTCATTACAAGGTGCGTATATACGCATTGTTTCCCTGAATAGTCGCGTATACCACTTTTCCTTGCCTGTTTTCTTGGTTTTGTGATTGTTGGGTGGGATTTTATAGTTGTTGAGCCTTCTTAGGTCTCCGTAGTTCCTGTTAAGCTTCTCTAAGATGACAGGAAACATGTTTGGAGTTGAATTTTTGGGTGGAGTCTTTCTCATTTTTTTTCATTTGTTGATTTGTCCTTGAGCTCTGGGCTATTTGCTTGGATGCTTTGTATTCTACTTGAGTTATTTCGTTTATACACAGTAGAATTTATATATCAGGTTGCTTATCATTCCATGCATTTTCTTTTTAGTATATTGAAAATACAAAAAAAAATAGGCATTTTACATTTCTTGGCATTTTTGTCTTTTGAATCTTTATCATTATCTTAGTACATTTAGTGAAAGATTGAATTTTATGTCTAAATTGCAGATTTGAAATTGAAAATTGCATTGTTTTTATTAGCATATCATTCATTGAAAAAGTTAAAGTTAGACTTTGCATTATATTCATATTTATTTTCTTGCAGAGTCATAACATCATGAGTTTCACTTCCATACCTTTTTGAGTAGTCATGGCCAATAAAATTTATGCTTTAAATTAAAATTGATTAGTCACGATTTATTTTTTAGGGTGCACAAACTAGTCTAGGATTTAGTGCCTTGGAATAGGATTTTGTGAGTAAACTTCTCCAAGGTAATTAAATCAACATATGTGTCTGAGACAGGGAGTTGAGAAGTCCATTGTATAATTGGTAAGATCAAGAGGCTCCACTCACACCAGAGTTAATCACGAGGTCGCACGAAGTTAGTTGAAGGGATAACCCCTAGATACTTGCCTAGTGTCGGATATATTTATGTTGATTTATTCGTATTTGGGGATATTGCTAGTACCCATACCTCTATGAGAGGTGGTTCTTTCAACGTTTAGGGATTTGCTACCCTACCCATACGGTGATCCAGACTTACGACTGCTTTTCTGTGCATCGGTTATACATTGGTTTATTAGTTGCTTGACTTAGGTATCTCATAGGTTACTTGAAGGGGTTATTCTTCTTATATCATGGGTCAAGTAGGGGTCAGACAACACAAAGCCTTTATGGAGGATTACCTCTTCGGGGGGATCTGACCGACTGGTTGTTAAGCCCACGAGGGCCCCTATAATTGATTATGTTACCTCCAAACTTTAGTGAGGAGTCTCAAGTCCCAGTTGGATGAGGCATACCTTCTTTAGTGAGGGAGGCCACTCAACCACTTTATCTCGTTTGCATGCATATTGGTCATTTGACTTTTTGGTATGCTCTTTGACTACTAGTCAGACTTAAGATATTTTTATTTTGTAGAGTCATAAGTCATCGTGGAGTCGAACCACCATCCCCGCCGGTCCTGTTGGTTGTTACAGTTACCACTAGATTTTGAGTTCTTGCCTTCTGAAAGGAATAGAGTTATTAGGCATGGTACAAACACATCCACCTTTCAAACTTGTGGTTCCACAAGGATGAGTATTGAATCTAGTCTTCAGAACACTGGGAGTTATTCGACTCCCATACCCACTATAGTTAATGGCACCCCTTCTACTTTTGCAACCACAACAGTTGCAGTGTCAGAGGCTTATACCGGTACTATGGCTCGGCCTGTATTTAATGCTTCATCTCTTGCCTCGAACCCTTTTGGGGGTCTTGGTCACTCACTGGGTTGCAATGTTCAGTCCATCCCTTTGGCTTCTAGTCCATTTTCTTATGGTATGCCTAACTTCACTTCATAGTTTTTGACTACCATCCCAACTACTGGACCTAATGCTAGCATTCGACTCGGGGGCACTACACCTCCTTACACTCCATTTCCGTTTGGTGGTTCTCATATCCCTCAAACAAATCCTAATGTAGGAAGTGTCCTTGCTCTTAACCCCGGATCTAATCCTTTTACGGCCAGATGGAACAACCAAGCTGCCAGACAAGTTCCGCCCCATATCCCTACTTCCTTGGTGTCGATTCCGACCAATAATTTTGGCATGATTAATCCACTTCAATCCTCCGGTTTCTCACCCGGAGGAGGTTAGTCTTACCCTTTGAGAAACCCCCAACCCGGATCCAATCCGGTTGGGGGAAACTTTCATAACCCCCAACCAAGATCTTAATCAAATGGGGGTAATTTTTATAATCCTAAACAGAACGTTTTTGCTGGAATGATGCCCAACCCATATTATATGAATCATCCTAGAGGAGGGCCTTACAATCCTATATAGGGCTATGGTTCTTACCAGAATCCTGGATGGGTTGTAGTTCCGCACACATAATATTTTGTGGGAGGTTGGGTCTAGATGTCGGAACCCTATCTCCCTTTTATGGCCATGCCTAATCTTCCATATTTGTCTAATTTAATGAACTACTTAGTGAGACATGATCCCACATGTCCCCCCATCCCCACCAAACTTCCTTCATACATCCCAAAGTTTGAAGGAAAGAATGGAGAGGACCCTGGTGATCACGTCACTACCTTTCACCTTTGGTGCTCATCGAACTCCCTTAACCATGATTCTATTAGATTATGATTGTTTCAACTCACTTTCATTGGAGTTTCTATGCAATGATATATTGAGCTACCTAGGGGGACATATGGGTCATTTAATCAGTTGATGATGGTCTTTCTCAACCACTTTCAATTGCCCATTCATTATGATGTTGGCCTCGAACTTTTGTTGGCTTTACGCCAGGAAACTACCTCTCATATCTCAGATCATATCCAGGAGTGGTGTAGACCAAGGTGATTGATTAAAACTCCTATACCCTCAACCTTTCTCCTAGAATGGTTCCTAAATTATTTTCACCCTCCGATATCGAAGGACATTGCTACTTCTGGGGTCACCATTGAGGAAGAAGCTATATTTAGAGCCCAACAGTTAGATTTGATATATGCTCAGTCTGGGATGTTATATCACCTTCTTCCAGAACCACCATGATCAAGTTACGATCCTAGGAAAAAACCCAGACCTCATGTCGATGGCATTGTGGGGTCCAACAATGTAAAGTCCGCAGAATCGACGACGAGCCACTTGAACACTTTCTCTCTAAACTAGTCTGCCTGGGGACCATCTTCATCTATGTCCTCCAACCCCACTCATTCGACGGATGTACATTCCGTTCAAACGTCGAAAAACCCAAATGGTGACCAACGACCATATGGGAATAAAGGAAAGGTTGAAACAATTGTAAGGGTGGGAAAAATGGTAATAAACCCAAGGACAAAGATAATAATGGGAAGCAGAATGATAACCCTAGAGAGGGAAAGAAATAGAAACGTAAGGTGAATTTTCCCCATTTACCACCTTATGATTTATTCCCCAAACTCGCAGAGGCTGCGAGGATTTTAAATATACCGCTCGTTGTGCTGAAAAATCCATTCCCACATAACTAGCACTTAGCCTCGAGCTCTTTGAACATCGGAAATGCGGCTGGTGGGAGTCAAAACCCACCACCGCAAGATGGCGACCGTGTATGTATCAATATGGTCGATGCGAAAATCGATGTAGCTACTCGATCTCAAGATTATAGCTCTTCGCAAGCTAACTCTGGTCTAGAAGCTCCTCCTCCCCCTCCAGAGACGAACTTACAGATTATGAAACAAGAATCGTCGCCTCGTATTCTGAAAGGAGTACTTAAGCACTCTACCCACAATCCTAATTATAGAGCCTCCTAGAACTATTCTATTGTTGAGGACTTGTACCAAACCCCTTGTGCGATG
>JASDQU010208022.1:0-13961 GCA_032191745.1 Picea mariana | reverse complement strand
GTGGCTCAAAAATTATCAAGTTTGATGTCACGAACGTGAAGCCTTGCTTATCTTACCATGTGGCTTTCCAAATCCACGTGGAGTATTCTAAGTATACCATTAAACGTGAAATTTTTTATGAAGGTGCTGCCACCTGCGTGATGTCCCTGGTCTATTCGAAATCTCTCGGTTATCTGACCCTTTCCAAGTCATCGAGCATGTTGACTGCATTGGATGGTCATTCCTTCCACCCTGATGGTATTCTCCTTGCCTTTCTGGTCCATTTAGATGGGAAGACAGTAGAGGTGGAGGTAGGGGTAGTTAATTCACCTCTTGATTATAACCTATTATTAGGTTGCAATTGGACCTATTATAACCTTGTTTTCCTCATCAAGGGAAGATCATGACCATAGACTAGTTATCCTTTGCGTACTCTATTCCTAATGCATCTATTGGACCATCGATCCCTATCAACCATTCTCAACCGGCAACTGAGAATATCGGTGTCAGAACGTATTCTTCCCTTATGGGTACTTTCGACTTCTCGGCACCGAATCACCACATTTATGTCATGTCTAGTAGGCCTGCTTTGACAGAGAGGTCCATTCCTTTCTACACTTCCTATTTGTATGATCCATGGACCCTAGCTTCCCTGACTTCATCGTATGAAGGTCAGTCGCATGTTGGCATGGCCATGCCACTATTAGCAGCAGAGATTGTGTATCAAGTTGTTCTCGACTCTTCCTCCGATCCTGATCATTTTACCTTGCCGAAGGATGAGGAGGATCTTGTTCTTAGGCCCATATGGGCCACCTCGTTGTATTGTTCACATGATTTCCTGGATGATACTTTTCCTTCGGATGAATCCATCCTCGAAGCCATGCATGGTTCCGAGAGACCTTGGGATGATATGCATCATTGAACTTATTTTCTCCCAAGTCTTTAACGAATCGAGAAAGATGACTTTCGATCTACTTTGAGTGAGATAGTCAGTCACGCTATAGTTCCACTTGATACACATGACATTTGTGCCAAAGGAAACATGGCAAGTATTTTTCCTACTGTCACGATCGATATCTCTCGTACCCCTGGCAAGGTTGAAAATGTAAATATAGGTGTGGATTGTTCGCTAGAATAAATTATGATCTACACCGAACTCTTCAAAGAATTTCGAGATGTATTTTCTTGGTCATATGAAGTGATGCCAGGGATTGATCCTCGTATTATCGAACACGAGATTCGAACTTATCCCGATGCTAAACCTGTTCGACAATGTCTTAGATTTGTAAATCCTAGGAAGGCCCCTGCTATTAAGGCAGAGGTGGAGAAGCTACTTAATGTTGGCTACATCTACCTGATTCCCTTGACCAAACGGGTCTCCAAACCAATTCCTGTGAATAAAAAGAAAGGAACCATCCGTGTATGTATGAAATTTCGCAACCCAAACAAGGCTTGTCCTAAAGATAACTTCCCCACACCTTTCATCGATCAGATTCTTGACGAGTGTGCGGGAAGCGAGATATTTTCTTTTATGGACGGATTTTCAGGGTATAACCAAATCCAGATCAAACCTGAGGACCAACATAAGATGGCATTTGTTTTTCCTTAGGGTACTTTTGCATACCAAAAAATGCCTTTTGGCCTTAAAAACGTCGTAGCAACCTTCCAACATGCCATGACTTTCACTTTTCACGATCTTAAGCACATAATCAAAGCCTACCTTGATGATCTTACTGCTCATGCTCGCAAGAGAGTGGATCATGTTACACACCTTCGACTTGTTTTTGAAATATGTCGTTACTATAGAATCCGATTGAACACTCACAAATGCATATTTTTCATTAAGTTTGGTCGTCTTTTAGGATTTTTAGTTTCCGAGAAAGAAATTATGGTAGATCCTCTTAAGGTTGAGGCAATACTTCAATTTCCTCCCCCGCGCACGATTAGACAACTTCAAGGTTTACAGGAAAATCTAACTTTCTACGTCGGTTTATAGTGAATTATGCCAATATCACTAAGGGTTTCATGTGCCTCTTGAAGAAAGACACCCCTTTTATCTGGGATGAGAGAGCCCAGGAGTATTTTGATTCTTTGAAGAAATACTTAGTATTGGCCCCTCTATTGAAGTCTCTTGATTATAGTAGAGATTACTTTCTTTATATCATCGCGTCTGAAGAGACGATTGGTATGGTTCTAGTTCAGGAGGATGATTAGCTCCATGAGCACGTCATTTATTATCATAGTTGAAATTTAGTCAATCCTAAGATTAATTACTCTCATGTTGAAAAGATGGCTTTGGTTTCCATTCACGCATTCCAATGCTTACATCACTATATATTACTTTGCAAGACTATAGTGGTTGTTGATGTCAATCCATTTCAATACGTCCTTACTAGTCATATCATAGGGGGGGAATATAATAAATATATTGTCATCTTACAAGAGTTTGATCTTGACTTCACTTTGGAAAAATCCAATAAATCACTAGTCTTCACAGAGTTAATATCTGATTGTCCATGATTAGATGAGGATGCTATCCATGTTGATTCATTTGCGGACAAACACATTTTCCTTGTCTCATCGTCTGACCCCTGGTATGGAGACATTGTTTTATATCTTCAAACCTTGAATTTTGCTCAGCATCTCTCGTGAGATGATCGACAACGTATTAGATACCAAGCCAAGAAGTATACCATCGTCGACGAAACTTTGTATCATCGAGGAATAGATGATATCTTGCATCATTTCTTAACTCATGAGGAAGTCGAGTCAAACCTAAACGATTGCCAGAAAGGGGCTTGTGGTGGTCACCTATCCGGGCTTGCGACAACCCAAAAAATATAGCGAGCCAGTTATTTCTGGCCTACTATCTTTAAATATTGTATCGAAGTGGTTAAGAAGTGTCACCCCTACTAGGTGTTCACTCAAAAAATGTGCTCGCATCTAGCCCCTCTTCACCCAGTCATTACCGTCAGTCCCTTCACCAAGTCGGGGATAGATTTCGTCGATTGAAACACAACTTCGTCTAGGGGGAATCAACACATTATCATGGTCATCGACTACTTTACTAAATGGGCCGAGGTCATGCCTATCGTAAAATTCGATGGGAAGACTACAGGATTCTTCGTGTTCAACCAAATTATCATCTGGTTCGGTATCCCAAGTGAGATTGTCACTGACCATGGCAGTCACTTTCAGAATGAAATGATGGTAGAACTAGCATCTAAGATGGGATTTAGACATGTTCATTCCTCTGCTTATTACCCTCAGGAAAATGGACAAGTAGAGGCCGTTAACAAGTCTCTCAAGACCATTTTGCAAAAAATTGTCAGTCAGAGTAAGACTGATTGGCACATTATGATGTATCTCGCGCTTTGGGCATACCGAACCACGGTTAAGACTACCACCAGTTTTTCCCATTTCTATTTAGTGCACGATGTGGAGTGGATTCTCCCTATTGAATGTGAAATCCCTTCTCTTA
The DNA here is from genome assembly GCA_032191745.1 of Picea mariana. Lineage (NCBI taxonomy): Eukaryota > Viridiplantae > Streptophyta > Pinopsida > Pinales > Pinaceae > Picea > Picea mariana. Next base: position 10,501 of record JASDQU010208022.1, on the reverse strand, counting down.
TGTTGGTATTTGCGCTCCTACCTGACACTTCAGATCTAGAGTGACGCCTTGTGCACCCAGAGAGTCTTGACGAGTTACGTTGGGACGCCTTTACGGCTATCGAGGCAAACAAAAAACATGTCAAGGTTCAGTACAAAAAGTATGTCTATCCTGGGTTGTATGCTAAGGGTGACTTGGTCCTATTATATGACCAAGATAAAGAACCACTAGGGGAAGGAAAGTTTAAACCCATGTGGCACGGTCCTTATATCATGTGACGTGTTGTAGAAAAAGGAGCCTATGAGTTAGAATATTATGAAGGGAATAAATTGCCCAAGCCCAGAAATGGGCTCTACTTGAAAAAATACTATGCTTGAGCCCTAGGCTTGGGTGGAACTCTTTGTATACTAATGTAAATTTAGTGTATATACATATATTTTCCCTTTCTTTTTGTCTTTGTCTTGCTTATCGAGTTTTCCCTTTGTTGGCAGATGTCAACAAAGTCTTTGGTCTACCTATGATTCACAGACACAGCCAGTCATCATACATGGAACTTAGCTTTCACTGCTTGGGTGATTTACTCACCCGAGGGTCTGCTGGTGTCTTCAGGTGGCGTATGCCTAGGGCCATCCACGAATAATGTGGTCGAGTATAGCGTCGTCATAGAACTTGTGCACGATGCTATCTCACATAGTATTCTCTCTTTAGAGGTTCATTTGGATTCCCAGTTAGTAGTATGTCATTTTAACAGTCATTACCACGTGTGTGATCCTACTTTACTATGTTGATTCCTAAGAGTACGTCTTTTAGAGCGACAAATTGATTTTATTACATATTATCACATTCGTACGAGTTCTAATCATGTATCTGATGCCTATGCTAATTACGTTTTAGATTGGTATTTGTCACATTAATAAAGAAAAAAAAACCATCAAACCAATGTACACATTGTAAGATATAAGTAAAGCCAAAGATCCATTTTTATACATTTCAAAAATATGGTGTTTATATTACAAAATTGGGGCTAAAACCCTCAATACACATATACAACGAGTATACATATCCCACGACATCTATGCCTATGGCGCCGGATGTGTGTCATGGTAGGAAACTAAGGCGATTGCGAGACGCCAAAAGAGTCGTACCCATGCTCTAGGTACACCAACCACCTGTCGCTAAATGGCTTTAGGTAGATCCTCTACATAAACCATTGGAATCCTCTGTGTCAAATGAGATAGGTTGCCATGCATGTTTTGTAGGACTCTCTCTGCTTCTCCTCCCGCTACCTCATCTCCCCGGTTCCTCCATCTATGTCGAGGAAATCCCTCTGGCCTTCGTGGACCCACATCTGCATTACACAAGTTTCTAGTTAATATTTAAGCACCATCCAAAAATACAAAAAATGAAATATATAAAAAAAATTACCTATGTCACCGTAGGTGGTCCCTTTTGGAAGTGGCATGTCTAGGTCTCCTCTGAAATCAATCCCCGCATAGGGATAGTTGTCCATAGAAATGAATTTTCGCCACCACCAGAAGAAAAAATCCTTGTTGTAGGGTGTTTGCACCCTACCTCCCCCTATTTTCTCATGACCTCAATCAATCGTGTCATGGCTGGATCGCATGGTCCTCTAGGAAGGATCTCCCCTCTAGGTCCCAGACCTAGAACCCGCTCGAAAAATAAACTGCAAAGAATAGAGGCAAACCCAAAGTTTCTCTTACTCCCCTATTTCCACTTTGTCAACTGACCTTTCATATTGGTCAATAATGAGGTACACTAGTCATAGACAGTGGGTCTCGCACACTCTACTACGTAAAACATAAGCGGCCTCGATGCCTGATGCAATGAAGTCGCACCTGTAATCCTGGTCAATACAAGCATGATGATCTTCAGGTTGAGGTTATTTATTGCCAGGATAGGGATTTGACTTCCCACCTTGGGAGTCCCCGCTACATAGTGGACATCGATATACTCCTCGATATTCATCCCACTCCCTGCTCCAGGTGAATTAAGGTTTAAAACCTCTTGGCGTGATAGACCAATCAAGAAGTAGATTTCCTCTACTTCGATCCTCAATGGTTGTCCATCGAGGATAAAGATTTCGCTATCAGGATCCCAGTAACCCACCAACATCTCCAACAACCTCACTTGGGCCCTCATTCCTTTGAGAGCCCAAAATTTGTACAACCCACATCTTTTTAGAGCCGCTTGAGCCACTAGATCTCGATCCACAACTGCATCAACCTCCTCATGCTCTTGCTCTCTCCATTCAAGAACCATCATGCAAAAGACAAATCAATTTTTGAATTAAAACCCTTCTTTTTGGTCATTTACATACATGTACGTGGTTTCGTTTTCATACAGTCATGTATAGGGCTACATATACACACATTGTGGTTCACACAGAGGCATATACTTTTTCGTATACGCAACCTAAACAAAGGCATCCTGCGTACACCGAAATTCATAATTTATGACCTCAAAAACTAAAACATTGGCTCCTAATTCAGAAATGTAATCCATTGAATTTGAAGAGGATGAGAAGTAGAGTTATCTGATCTAAACGGTTCGTGATTTCGTTGCCTGATGCTCCTACAATCATCATTTGAATCTTGTAGGTATTTTTGTCAAAATTGCACTATTTGGGTAAAAATCAAAATGGTATAGTAATTTTTTATTTTATTACTATTTATAAGCTATTTTTACCCACTTTATATAGTTTCATGCCATTTTTTCACCTAATGGACTAATACAAAAAGTGGTTTTGAGCTAGTTTTTGTAGTTTTGACCCAGATTTCTTGTGGATTTCAATGTTATGATTGATCGTTCGTCACCTCGAGCAGGTATTCTCATATCCTAGCATATAGGATAGGTATCCACTCCATCGTTCATTTTTTCATTATCCTTCGACTACCACTTTTTACGCCTTAGGTATGAACCCATTTGTTGCGACACAGAACCTTTTGTCTTCTGTAAGTAGTGTCGCTAATAAATGGTAGAGACTTACCAAACACGGGCGCCCTAGTTAGATCCTCTTTGTCATTTGGTGCCCATGCTGAGTTTTTTCCTTAGGACCGGGAGTCCATTATAGCTTCATACATGTCTTTATGATGAGCCTCATTTCTCACTCATATACATGCGGCCTTATTCCCCGTGGACTCCCAAAAATGAGTCTCAATTAAGCTCTTTTCCGACTCATTTAAAGAACCGAAAATATTGCCGAGTGATTTGTCCCTTTCACACTCATTAAATTGGATTTGAAAGTTCATGAGTCTTAGTTAAGCTCTTTTCTGACTCGTTACCAAAAATAGAAAAGATCGTCGAGTGAACTTATCTTTTTCACACTCGTAAATTGGATTTGAAAAGATGTCTATTTGGCACAAGTTTATCCCTTTTTTCACACCGAGTAGACTAAAAGACACAAAAAAAGGACATTTTTTTGTGTTAAGTTGTGATTGCATCTCATGCCCTCGCTTGCAGTATTGAGCCTTTAGCCAGTTCTCGCTTTGCATTATAAATCGTTGCCTAAGCAGTTTTTGCATCCTCAACCAAGCAGAACCTTGTTTATATCCTTTGCAATTTGACACACTAGACCCTGGAGAGAACATAACCCCGAGTGTCCATCTTCCGCATGCATTTCCTTACATTGAGCATAGGTACATTCCACTATTGGAACTAGTTTTGCTTACTTACGACACTCGTTTCCTCCTCTATATCATAGCATTCATTTGTTATGAAAAAACAAAAAAAGATGGGCAGGAAGGAAGTACTATATTATATTTGGTAGCAGTCATGTCACCTTTGAAAAGAGCACAAAGTTATTGAGTCCTTGCGTCATCATAATTTTGGTTTTAGCATGGCGTTAGGAAGTTGATCTCGTTACAGAATTTTCTCTACCAACTGGTTACTCTTCCAGTCCCCATAGAGAACATTATCAATGCCTCCTGCATATGATAGTTATATCATTGGGTCTATGCTGCTGGAGTATAGAATATGTCTCATGCTCCTATTCAAAGGAAGTCTATCAACCTGTGTTGGCCACTCCTTAGAAATCTTGAATTTGCATGTCATCCATACCCTCAGTTTTTCTTAGAGTCACATGATATTGTGGTCTTATCATGCACCTTGGCCCTTCTTTCATCATTGGTAGGTCACCTTGAACCCAACAGTCGAAAGTTCATCATTGGTCATTGACTGGGTGGTTTCCCTTATGTTCGACGGCAAGACATCTATTCACACTTTGAGATTCGTGAAGTGTCTTGGATGCCATTAGTCTTATTGGTGGTTTCCTCGCCTCTTTTAGTAGTTTTCATCATTGGTTGTTATTCAAAGGGTCTTTTTCATGTACCGCTTGTATTTGGTACACGTGAAAGATGCACATGTTTCTTGGTTCATGAACATGTTCTTCGTTCGATCTCCACCAAATTATGAATCTCCTACTTTGTTCCTCGTGCTGACTGATAAGAGATGCCTTAATGATGTCCTTTTAATGGGTCTCCTTCCATCAACTTCAGCTCATTTATTCTCAATATAGGACTTAGAGTTTTATGAGTACCTTGAGGCTTGCAACCATTAGTGGTAGGATCTCTCGCCATTGACAGATGGGAATACATCAATGTCTCATGATCAATGGATTCCTCAAGTGTTTGACACTGATTCCTTTATTCACACTTGTAGGAATGTGCTCGGTGGCTTGATACCTACTTTCATTATTGGTAGGTTGTCTCATGTTTTTTAATGGTATACCTCAATGACCGGTAATCAAACGATGTCTCATTGTGTTCAACCTCAACTCCTTTATTCACATGATGTAGACTTGCACTCTTGGAAAATAGTGTAGAGGACTTGAAGACATCACTACATGGATGCAACTTTCCTAAGTTGTTCCTTCCTTTTCATTGGACTAGTACCTATATGAATTTAGTGATCATGGGAGATCAGATTGTAATACATGGTATACAGATATCTTTAGATTGGTTTTGAGACTGGTTTCACTGGGCCTTGTTCGTGACTATGACAACTTTTGGCATGTAACCACATTTATGTTTTTCCTATTTTATGGACACGAACACTTCTTTGGTATATTTTTCACATGGATCTGCAGTGTATTCTTGGCATCCATGTATGCAAAGTCAGTAACGAATATAATAAGCAATTGAGTTCATCCAGTTGGTTCTCTACCACTCCACTTTTGGGTCATTTATAATGTATTTCGGCCATCGCAGATACTCCTCTGATCTCACACATTAGGGGGAATTTTTTATAGCAAGATTTGCTTCACCATTGCAATCTTGCATAGAGGGCCTTTTTCCATTTCCCTATGTAGACTTGTCATCCCTTTTTGATGAATTCATAGCTAAAAATAAATATTTTTCCACATATTCACACCCTATCTAATATACAACATGCGTATATGCAAGCTGCTCCACTACAACCTGCGTACATCGAGATTTGTGCCAGAAAATACAAAAATGAAGTCGGGTTTCCATGTCACGACAGGAGATCTCTGATCCTTGTCATTCCATATACTAGAAATGTTTCGACTCGGCCCTTCAGTTTCATTTTGAAGTCTATAAAAGAATAATTCTGAGCTATGGAAAAAAAGGAGAAAGCATTCAACTTTAAGAGAAAAGCTACTCTAGAGAAATTACTTCATATTGAGTCTGCATCCCTTTGTTCCTCAATTCTAAACACAGTGTTCAACCCCCAAGATCTTTGCCTATTGTTGAGAGAACCTTATTGTCTCCCTTCTTTGATTTTGCCTTTGGTGGAGTATTGAAGTGGTGGAGGCCCAGTTTGAAGGAACTTGGTTTCTTGGTTTCGAATTGTGTCAATACGGAAGTCTATAATGTTTTTGCTTTTGTTGATCATTTATTAATAGAAATACTCCTTTCTCGTCCAATTGATATCGTGCAAATATATGATTATTATCCATGGGCATGTTTGTTATGTTTATTAATGGATTATTCTATCTAATGTGCTAACCCCTTTATAATATCATTATATACTTTCTCTACTTGTTTGTTGAGAACTTGTTGTAGGTATAAAGCTTTGGGTCAAAGTTCTCAATGGTCGAACATCATCAAACGTTGGATCGAGGTAGGCCTCTTTCTTATCTTGCACATTATTTTATATAGCATACATTGGAATTGAGTTGATATCTGCAGTCATACCTATCTGTTGTGGTTTACCCCGGCCATAGAGAGTTTTTCCCTCGTAACAACAAGCAAGAAGAGATCCTATGGAGACAGAAATATCGGGTTCAATGGCTCAATGAAGGAGAGAATAACACCAAATTATTCCACCATTTTATGATCCACAAATGCCTCGTCAATATCATCATGAAACTGGATGACTCGCAAGGCAACACCCTATTAAATCATCAGGAAATAACGCATGAGATGATAGAATTCTACAAAGATCTCCTCTCAGAAACCCGGGTGGATTGCACCTCAGCAATAGAGAGGGTGATCCAAAACATCCCAAATATAATCACCCAAGAACATAATGAATCTCTCATGACACCAATAACGCAAGAAGAAGTGGATTAGGCTATTCAGGAGTTACCCACAGACAAGGCTCCAGGTCCAGATGGTTTCACAATAGACTTCTTCCACACCTATTGGCCAATGTTAAGGGAGGAAGTGTGGCAACTAGTGGAGGAATCACGCAACTCAGACAAAGTTCTTCCAGCACTAAATGCCACTTTCCTCAACCTAATACCCAAAGAAGAAAGAGTCACAAACCCGAGGAATTTCCAACCCATCGCTCTTTGCAACGTGATCAACAAAATCATTTCCAAGGTCATAGCTCTTAGACTCAAGCCTATTCTACCCTTCATCATCTCCAAGGAGAAATCAGGATATGTCAAAGGAAGGAAAATCATGGATAGTTTCATGCTTGTCCACAAAACCATTCACTCGCTCAAAATCACCCGCAGTCTAGGTATACTTCTAAAATTTGACCTTTAAAAATCTTTTGACAAATTAAGCTGGCAATACATGAGAGCGCTCCTATCGGCTTTCGGTTTCAATAGGAATTGGGTCTCATGGATAATGAATCTCATTTCCTCAAACTTCTTCTCAATATTGGTCAATGGTGTCCTCTCTCAACACTTATCCCCTTTAAGAGGGATAAGGCAAGGCGACCCTCTCTCCCCTTTTCTTTTTTTCATAATGGTTGAAGAACTAGGACGCTATATCAAGGCCTCAATTCAAAATGGATCCCTCCAAGGCCTCCCTCTTCACAGATTACAACCGGCAGCCTCCCACAGCCAATTTTTCGATGACACACTACTAATGAATACCCCCACCATGCAAGAAGCAAACAAACTAATCTCCATCCTCTCTTATTTCAGTGAAGCCTCTGGCACCACTTTTAATCTGGCCAAATCACAAGTCTTCTTTTTCAATACTCTTGTGGCAATCCAACATCACCTTTCTCAAATTCTGAATACCCTTGTTTGCACTCTTCCCTATCGTTACCTGACACTCCCTCTTTCTGACTCAGTAGCCAAAAACATCTCCTGGGACTCTCTCCTACTCTTCATCACCAACCATCTCAGCAACTGGACCTTTCACTCCCTCAACCTTCCAACCAAAATCATTCTCTTAAATTCAATCCTCCAAACCATCCCAACCTACCTATTCTCAGCCCTAGCTGCCCCCCAATCAGTCATAAAGAAAATCAGGAATATGCAAAGAAAATTTCTATGGCATGGACACAACCCGAACAAAAAAATGGGCCTTAGTCAGTTGGGACAAAGTCTGCAAACCTAAATCTTCAGGTGGTTTGGGCCTCCAGGACCCTGGTAAATTAAATCGCACCATGGGAGCAATAATTTGGTGGAGATGGCTCAAAAATACAATAGAGCTCTGGAAAAAACTATAGAAATGAAAATATGCCCCAAATACGCACTAAAGTCAACTTATAAGAATGCAAGGGAAAATTTAGGGCTCCAATATCTAGAATGCGGCCTAGAAAAATCGACCACTCATACATGAACATGCTTTCTGGGAAGTTCGCAATGGTTAGAGTGCCCTATTCTGGATGGATTCCTGGCAGCAAATGCCACCCCTACAACTAGAATAAAATATACAATCCTATGAAAATCACATTCAATATCTTTCCACTTTCAAAGTGGCAGATCTGTGGATAGAAACCCCTAGCGGCTCTCCCTGGCGAAGCTGGAAATCAACTCATCAGGAACTCTAAGTGGAAATGAACTGTGACCTACAACACTGGAAACAAGCTACAACCCAAAGGTGAATCAGGAAAAGCACAGACCAAGACATCCTCATATAAGGATACACACATCATGGAAACTTCACTCTCAAGGAGGGCTACACTCTTCAGGAGAATTTCCATAACCTTCAAAAAGACAACATCTGGAAAACAATATGGAAATCAAAACTTGAGCCCAAAATCTCTACTTTCCTTTGGCTTCTACTACAGAACAAGATCTTAACCTGGGACAATCCCTAAAGATGAGGTTTCATTGACCCCTCGATCTGCCATCTCTATCATCTCCAGGCTGAAACCATGGAGCACCTCCTAAATAACTATCCACTCAGTGAGAACATCTAGAACCAGGCCACTCAACTCATGAGAAGAACCAAACGAGTTAAAAATAACATCATAAGCACCATTAGGGATTTGGACTCTGGTCCCTTCAAAAGTCCTATCTTGAATAGGGCCTGACAACTCTTACTAGGATTCATAGTGTGGTAACTATGGAAAGAGAGGAACAAAAGAATCTTTCATTCCCAGCCATCTCCTCCCACCCTCCTCTGGAATACAATCCTCCTGCACCTCCAGAAAACTCTTCAGCTACATTTATGGATCAAGGAAGAATTCCCCACAGACCCAAGTGAGCTCTCACTCCTCAACTCCTGGGGCTTCTCTTTTGCACAGTCCACCCCTCCTCAACAACCCCCTCTAATTGCAAAATCCCTCAGTCCCTCTAAGTGGTCCCCCGCCCCCCGCCCCAACCCGCCCTCCTCTAGTCTTCCATAAGGTCAATTTTGATGCACATCAAAAGGCAATCCAGGACACTCAGGCTATGGAGCGGTCATAAGAAACAACTTGGGCCAAATTCAAATCCTAACTGCAGGAAATATCGGATACGACACCAACAATTCAGCAGAAATATGGGGTCTCATCAAAGGGGTGAAAATGGCCCTAGAGAAAAACCTCACGTGTTTGATTATTAAAGGGGACTCCAAAATCATAATAGACTTGGAAACAAAAATCCTGAATGGTAGAGATCTAGGTAAAATCACTCCTATTTGGTGTCTCCTTAGCCCTCTTCACAGCTTCTAGGCTCTTCTCATACCTTCTCTAACTCTAACCCCCTCACACATGAGGCGAAGTGCAAACAAATTTCTGGACATACTGGCCAATGCAGGGGTTGCCTCGATGCAACAGATCATTCTCCAAGATCTCAGGCAATCCCAAATCTTACCCCTCTGGCTCCAATGCGAGGAGCTTGCCCAGCTGGATGGCCCCAATCTCGACGGGCTACCACCTTTATCTACCTAGAATTCCTTCCAAGTCAGAAATGATTCGAAGCTCAAGAGAGAGGGAAACCGTAAGAACTAATGCAGAAGATCAACAGTCGACATATGATTTCAGGACCTCGACAATCAGGAGTTGCGAGGTCGAAGGATGTTGTTTCTCAAAGTTGCGAAATCGTGAAAGGAAAGAATTGATCTGGACTGTCGGTGCTAAAGGAGCTATGGACCGTCAATCTGGTCCCATTGATCTGATGCGAGAAAATTTTGGGAACTCGGCTATCAGGAGACTGACGCATGCAATCAATTATTTTCCAAAGTCGCGAAATCACATTAAGCGAGAACAGATCATGACCGTTGGTACCAGAAGAGATCTGGACCGTCGATCTGGTCCCATGGATCTGACACGAAAAAATTTCAGGATCTTGGCTATCGGGAGTCCAAAGCATGAAGGCAACTATTTCCCAAAGTCATGAAATAGAGAAATGCAAAATCGCGATAAGTGAGAACAGATCAGGACCGTCGGTACCAGAAGAGATCTGGAATGTCAATATGGTCCCATGGATCTGAAGCGAGAAAATTTCGGGATCTCGACTATCGAGAGTCCAAAGCATAACGACAGCTATCCCCCAAAGTTGTGAAATCACGAAATGCGAAATCACGATAAGCAAGAACAGATAAGGACCATTGGTATCATAAGAGATCTAGACCATCGATCTGGCCCCATGAATCTGATGTGGAAAATTTTAAGGATCTCGACTATCGAGATCTTGATGGAAAAGCGAGAAAAGATCAGAACCGTTGGTACTAAAAGAGATTTGGATCGTCGATTTGGCCCCATGGATCAAACACGAGAATATTTTGGGAACTTGGCTATCTGGAGTCCGCAGCGTGGAGGAAGTTGTCTACCCGAACCACAAAGTCATGAAACACGAAATCGTGATATACGAGAGAAGATCTAGACCGTTGATCCTGAGGAAATTTGGACCGTCAATCTAATCCTGAAGGAC
>JASDQU010208020.1:0-14804 GCA_032191745.1 Picea mariana | reverse complement strand
ATTTGTCCAACATTTATGGTTTCTTTGGAGTTTGAAGTGATCTATGTTCAATGCTAGATGGATCTACTTCAATTCTTTCCTTTCAATCTTTTTAATAATTGGGCCATATCTAAGTGATCTCTCTGTATTTTTACTTGAAGTACTTTTTCTAAAAATAAGGTAATTGTCTTTGTCCTTGAAGAACTTTTTCTAAAGATATGGTAGTTTATGTACTTTGATCAATCATTCATAACTTTATGTCTTTGTTAAATTTTATGTAATTTTTAACAAACTTTATCATGGATTTTCTATGTATGGTTAATAAATTTGATTCTTATCTCATGTGTATCTATATCTTTTATTACCATTAACCTGGTAATGAGGCCCAAAATAACTAATAGATCCTTGGTAGGAATCCAAGGCACATTTCAAATAGAAAATTAGGAAAATTACTTATAAAAAATGTTGGTATCCAAGTCTTTGGATGTACATGGTTAAAAATATGTAATATTTGAACAATTGTGTGATTTATTATCTTATGATATCCATTTCTATGAATAAAAATCAATATCCTCTTCAATTTGGTCTCCATTAATCCTCATAATTTTCGATAGAAATTACTTAAAAATATTTTGAACAATTGTGTGATTTATTATCTTATGATATCCATTTCTATGAATAAAAATCAATATCCTCTTCAATTTGGTCTCCATCAATCCTCATAATTTTCGATAGAAATTACTTAAAAATATTTTTTAATTATTGAAAATGATTAATAATAATAACACAAAATGGACAATTTTTTTTTAAATCTTAAGAGTGATTATTGCATTAATAAAGTCTTTTGCATTGTATCAAGACAATCGATTTCATTGAAACAATTTAATTCTACTAGGATGTAGTCTATAGTGCCTTATTTTATGAACATTAAAGATAACATTAGCCATATATCTTAATTTGACTAGCTACTTGAGCACGAGACATTGTTATATGGTTGTTTTGCATTTCTAGGTTATATGCATGACTTACTATATTGATATTATATAGTGTTTATGTTTTAAATTTTATAGTTAACTTTATATGTGTGGAAATAATATTTTAATGTATTTATATGTTTGCAAACACATTTAAGGGTTTTTATTCATGTCATTCAAGGCTTCATGTGTATTAAGAGTGTTGAGTTGTCAAGTAGTTTTACAAACAAATTTAGAGCAAATAAATGATATTGACGTTTAAGGGAATTGAGAAATTCAAAATTCCTAGTCTCAAGGAGGGGAATACCACTTTTGATTTCCCATTTCTACACAAATCTTGAACTTTTCCATTTAATCCATTTTGGAACATTTAATTTAATTTAATTAGAACATATTTTTAGAAAATAATTATTTACAAGAATGAGATAATATTTTATTTAGGTAAAAGGATAAGATAAAATTTAAGAGGAATGGGTTAAGGATTTAGAAAATGAATTCATATTAGAGATTTAGGTGTGTCGTGATAAGATAGTACAAGGAAATATATGAGTTATGATTGGTGTTAGCACAAGAATTTGCAGCTAGAAGAGGCCTGCCTCTCCATAAGCAACCAAATAACCTCTAACAATGTAATGATGGCATTATGAATTTCATAGGTTGTTACTAAATTCGTTTTCATGTCGGATGCTACCAAATATGTCAATGTTCAAGTGGAGGTGCTGAAAATTATGATGGTGTTGCTGAATTTTCAATAGGATACACAGACAGGCGCTACCTAAATTCTGGCAGAGACCAAATTGTGCAGAGTTATTATGCCAGTTTTGAGACACTAACGTGAAACTTTGATTGTGAACAATTGAGAAGGTATTTTTGAAAACTGGAGGAGGTTTTTGTTCATAACATACCAAATAACAAAAACCTCTCTCAGTTTTTCAAAATGTGTTATGGTTTGATAGATATTAGACATAAAAGTGATGCTACCAACTGTTTTACAACAACACTACCTAATTTCCTCTAGCGGTCACGGTTTTGATATTCGCCTTGTTGGGAGGTTGCCACCTGTCAAGGAGGATTTGAATGGATTCTAAAGGATAATTTAGATTTCAAGGGACACCTGCACCTAATATTTAGCTCCAGCAAAGGTCTCATGCAATGAGGCAGAGGCATTTTATTAATGACTTCCAACAAATTCTTGAAAATTAGCACTTTGTTATATTTTTGTCTCTTTAATTGTTGCCACCTATCTCCAAGGTTTATAATCCAATGGATGAGATGGGATTCGAACTCCTAAGTTTATGAGGATGCTATTTTCTATTTAAGGAAGTAAAGATCTCTTGGAGAGTGGATTCATGAGCCAAGAGAGGCTAGAGAGAGTAGGAGTAGGTAGTTTTTCTATGTTTGTTCATTTGTAAGCCTGTGGGAATTTTATGATTATAAGCATTACTGCTATTGGAGACTCATGAGAGATGTGATTTCAGATTGTAACTCTTCTATTTATATTTCTTCTTATTTGAATATGTTGCAGATTTGAGGATCAAAGGCTGTCAATGATTTATGGATCCCTAAGCAGCAGAGGATCTGTTGTATTTTTCCCATTAGTCATTGTTTATATTCAAGTATTTGTTGATTCATTAAATTGAGAGGATCTATGTTTAGTGAACATTCAACCTTATGTTTTCCTTCTTCATTCTTCCACTTATCAACATATAATCTTGTTTTATGTTGAGCAGTTTGTGTGCCTTCGATGAGTAGGATGTTTGTGACTCCATTGCCCATTGGTGTAGCCTATTGATCTACAGTTTGCAACCCTCTCTATTTCTTTATCCATCTTTTTGATCCACCTATTCAAAACCAAAATTATCTTTTACATTCTGATGGGTGATGAGCTTACACTTTAGCAGTCAAAGTGTGACTTTCATTGCTAACATTTTTGGCGCTGTTGTCGGGGACGTATTTGAGTAGATTGAAAATCTCCCTAGGAAGAATGACATTTCACATCTCCAGCTTTAGATGGTGACTGAATTTGGACACCTTCAAGACTGCACATTCACCATGGCGACTCCATTGTTTAGAATCTGTTGGTGACTCCATTGGGGATGAGACAAATTAAATGGCTATGAAGGCTATCCTGGCCATGAGGTTTTCCCCACTCAATTTCTTAGCCATAGATGGTTGTCCACATCTTGTGCCTCAAATTGATGAATGGAAAGATATTTTTCCCAGATTTTATGAAGGTGAGAATGACATCCCTGTTGATCATGTTCATGAATTTCATGTTGTGATGCAGCATCTTGACATCCATCATGAAGATATATTAATGAAAATGTTCATGTATTCATTGGAAGGATATGTGAGGCAATGGTATAGAACACTCCCTGCTTCTAGTATTTCCTCTTTGAAGGTTTTTCATGATGTTTTCTATTCTCACTGCAAGATAATTTATATAGCTGAAAGACTTTTTGAGAATTGTTGTGAGGGGTATGCATCATATATTCAGGATTCAACAAGTGATTCCTCTAGCAATGATGATGAAGGGGGTGATTGCAGAGAGCAGGACTTAGATAATGAGTTTCATAATTATTTTCCTAAATTTGAAGAACAAATGCATCATTCATGTCAAAATTTAGGTCCCCAAGAGAAAGATCAATATGGACAATCCATCATTTCCTTATCTCCTCCTTTTCTCGATTCTTTAAGTCAAGAGGTCATGTTAGGTTCATAGTTATTTCATCATGAGGATAGTGTTGCAGCTTATCATGACCGAATTCATATCTTACTGGTTGTTGCTGTAATCCCTCCTATTGTTAATGAACCAGTGTACCATGATTTTCCAAGTTTTGATGACTATGAGGATGTTTTCACTTAACAACCAGCTGTCCCAACTATTGTTCTAATCCCCTCAGCCATTAATAGTCAAATGGTCATTGATTCACCTTTGTATGATGATTATAAAGATGATTTCCATGATCATTCTGTTGAAGACCTTATATCAGAGAAATACCCTTCCCATCAAAGAAACAATAGCTTGTTTCAACCCTCAGGTCATATTTTTGTTGCTGAAAAAGAAGAAAAAGATGATAATCTAAGTTTAGAAGGTGAAAAAATGAGAAATTGGAACCGTAATCCAAGCTATGATGAGTATCCCTCACAATCTGAAGATAAGACAGAAGAATGTAGTTTCCCAAGCACTTCTTATTGTGATGGACTACCTTATCAGTCCCCTATTCCTCTTGAAGACACAATCTTAGTTTCATCAAGCAGCCAAGATCAAATTCCATGTGATCAAATGAGAGAGGATGAAATTAAAGAAAGACAAGTATCCCTAAGCCTTTTTCCTAATACACCTCATGACCAGGAGTGGACCAAGGCCATATGCATTAAAAATGAATCAGAAAATCAGCAAGCAATGCAACAACCAAGAACAGTGGAGGAAGGACCTAATGCAATACTTTTCCATTTTACACAAAGCAATGTCATAGGGGAAAGTATTGATGATGTTTTTCAAGATCCATTTGCAGCCTGTCTGCAAGAAGAAAGTGAGCCTATGATCACTAATTTTTTCAATGGAAAGTGTATTTCCAAATGTTTATTTGACGCACCTTCAAGTAGGAATTATCTCTGGTGCTTAAGGAAACACATTTCAAAGCTTCAAACAGTTGAAAAAATGATGAAACAACTTCATTGGTTGTTTCATGTAACTTGAATGCTTCATTTTACCAATAATTAGAGTAGGTGTGTTCAATAAGATTGTTTGGACAAGCATCGTTTTCATCCTTTTTGTCAGTTTCAGTTTGCATTTGCATTTAGTTTCGATTGAAGGTCACAGACCAAAGCATATTGCAGAGGTTAAAGGTTGGGAGCAGCCCAATGGATAAGGCACTGAAACTACAAGATTTCTTAGAGCCTCATAGGGATGAATTTATCCCCCATGGAGCCTATGTTAGCATAAGAATTTGTAGCTAGAAGAGGCCTACCTCTCCATAAGAAACTAAATAGCCTCTAATAGTTTAATGATGGCACTATGAATTCCATAGGTTGTTACCAAATCCGTTTTCATGTCGGATACTACCAAATCTGTCAACATTCAAGTGGAGGTGCTACAAATTATGATAGCGTTGTTGAATTTTCAACAGGATACATAGACGGGTGCTACCTAAATTCGCTACCTAAATTCTGGCAGAGACCAAATTGTGCAGAGTTATTCTACCCGTTTTGAGACAATAACTTGAAACTTGGGTTGTGAAAAATTGAGAAGGTATTTTTGAAAATTGGAGGAGGTTTTTGTTCATAACATACCAAATAACAAAAATGTCTCTCATGTTTTCAAAATGTGTTATGGTTTGATATATATTATACATATAAGTGGCTCTACCAACTGTTTTATAGCAGCGCTACCTAATTTCATGTAGCGGTCACGGTTTTGATATTCGCCTTGTTGGGAGGTTGCCACCTGTCAAGGAGGATTCCAATGGATTCTCAAGGATCAGTTAGATGTCGAGGGACACGTACACCTAATATTTAGCTTTATAAAAGGCCTCATGCAATGAGGTGGAGACATTTTATTAATGACTTCCAACAAATTCCTGAAAATTAGCAGTTTGTTGGATTTTTGTCTCTTTGATTGTTGCCACCTATCTCCAAGGTTTAGAATCCAATGGAGGAGATGGGATTCGACCTCCTAAGGTTATGAGTATGCTATTTTCTATTTAAGGAAGTAAATATCTCTTGGAGAGTGGATTCATGAGCCAAGAGAGGCTAGAGAGAGTAGGAGTAGGTAGTTTTTTTGTTTATGTTCATTTGTAAGCCTGTGGGCATTTTATGATTGTAAGCATTACTGCTATTGGAGGCTCATGAGAGCTGTGATTTCAGATTGTAACTATTATGTTTATATTTCTTCTTATTTGAATATATTTCAGATTTGAGGATCAAAGGCTATCAATGATTTATGGATCCCTAAGCAACAGAGGATCTGCTGTATTTTGCCCACTAGTCATTGTTTATATTCAAGTATTTGTTGATTCATTAAATTGAGAGGATATATGTTTATTGAACATTCTACCTTATGTTTTCCTTCTTCATTCTTCCACTTATCAACATATAATCTTGTTTTCTATTGAGCATCTTTTGTGCCTTCGATGAGTAGGATGTTTGTGACTCCATTGCTCATTGGTGTAGCCTACTAATCTATAGTTTGCAACCCTCTCTCTTTCTTTATCCATATTGCTGATACACCTATTCAAAAGAAAAAGTATATTTTACATTATGATGGGTGTTGATCTTACACTTTAGCAGTCAAAGTGTGACTTTCAATGCTAACATTTGGCATTTATTTCCACCATGGAAACCCCCATACCTCTTAACATTGTCACACCTACCTTTGTAGAATTAACAAGGTGTTATTGGATTTTTTCCTTGTGACCTTGGGTCATGTCATAGCAGAGTGAGACCATATGTAAAATATAGAACCTACCCTCACACAAAACAATGTTATAATAAAATAACTACTTCTATAATAGAAAGAGAGAAGGAGAGAAGGAGAGACATCACACCTTGTATCCTACATATGATGTTGATCCTCACTTTACACCTTTGATTTTTCTTCTAATATCCACTCATATCAACCTGCAAAAGAAGACCATGTCTATGCTGCAAAAAGGTAGTTATGAATTCAAGGCATACATATAATGTGTAAAAATTCAAGTATATAAAAAAAACTTAAATATATAAACAGATTGAATCAATTTACACATGTATGGAGGGAAAGTGAACTCTTTGATTGAAAACAATGAAAGTGGGTAGTTACATCTTGACTCTAATCGTCGACACTTCCTTGAAGCCAACCACATAGGTTCCTCCATTGGTCCTTCAATCATCAACGCAGCATGGTGGCTCTTCCTCAGATGATTTAGAAGGGATAGGAACACACCCTACAACCACATATGGGAGAGGAAGGAATAATGAAAAAAAAAGTTCTAGAGTAGGGGGATGTTATTAAGAGGATCAAGGAAAATAGGGGGCTTGCAAATTCATTAGCATAATATTTCACCTAGGTTGTCCCCCTCATCCATTCCCTCAAAGGTGATTTTATACCATCCTCAAGGGGCTGAGGTGGTTGTATTCCATTTACTCTTTTAAATTTCATGACTGTTAAAGTAGGAAATTGAAACAAGCTTGGCATAAACACATCATACAAATTCTAAAATTTCTCCTTGTGAAATTGGATGAGTCTTTAAAATACCTAATGATATTAAGATCCTTGAAGGGTATTGAGCACATCATTTTGTGAAATGTTTCTTTATCATTAGGATATGATCTAATCACGTTTCGGTTATGCCTTGATCATTTTTTATTTAGAGTTTTGATTGTCACTTTACCACGTTCATGATATCTTTTAAAACTAAACTTTGATATAAATATATAATTTGAATGCTACCCTTGACCTTCATATCACAGTCTAATCACCATCTTACATGGCTATTAGTCGTGCTATGAAACCACTACACCCTTGTCCTGCTTGCCTGAGCACACATTCATTGCATCGTTGGTGGTGATTCATTTTTGGGGTTAGGTTCTCAATAGAGGAGGTGGTTTTCGATTGTGTTTGTCCTCTGGTTCAGAGTTCAATCAACAAATAAAGTGGTAGTCATGGTGGTATTATCTCGAAATCATATTTATTGGGCCAACTTCGACAATGCAAAATTTATCGTTCATATCGGGTAGTTTCAAACACGGGCTCCTCTTTTCTACACCTACTGGTATATCGTAACCAAGTCCATGGCCGCTGTGGTAAGGATAGAGCCGAATGGATCACATGCCTTTCTCTCCCACAATGATGTTGTGGATGATCTCATAGTCTTTGTATGGGTTAATTTTATACAGTCGTTCGAGGGATTTAACCTTTAAATTGCCCAAGTTTTCACTAAGAACTTCGACAGTACTAGGGCCAAAATAGGTGACTTATAGTTGCAATTCAATGAGAAATCGATTACAGAAGCCACAAGTCTGCCATGAGAAGGAGATCATTGGTTCAAAAATCTAAAATTCAAAGGTATTCCTTGGCACCTGTTAATGATTTACAGGAAGTCACGCTACGATGTGAAAGGTACACCCATAAATCTGTTCAAGCCTCGATGGCACGATTTGTTATTAATTATCAAGCAATTTGCTACCTGCGAGGGACAATATGGATTGGTATTTATGTTTAATATATGCCCGTTAATGGTTTTATTAGGGTTTAGTTTAAACATGCCTTTTTACCTGCTTAAAAGCCTTAAGAAGATGGTAAGATTTTATCAAAGGCAAAACCCTAATTCACAGTCCAGTCTCTTTCATCATGGCTTGATTCGAGTCTTAGTCATTTCCCATTTGTCAAAGGCAGGGGATAACTGGAAAAATTTTCTGGTTAGGAATGGTTTTGTTCCACTCACACCTGAACCGGTAAGCGATTCACCCCTATGTTTAGATGAGCTTACCAGCCCTTGCCCATTGACTCACTCTATGAAAGACCTTCATATTGAATTGCAAGTTACAGAAGACCCTGCGTTATTTACCAAAACCCCTGTTGATTTTCATCAATCAATTAGAGACACACACCATAGGCACAAATTCATCCCTAAAAAGTCTTTAGAGGAAGTGCTGGATAAATTGAAGGGTAAGGTATCTGTTACTCCTAATCCTGGGCAAGGTTTGGTGGATATGAACGGAATTAAAACTAAGAAGCAGGGCAAACAAAAAATGAAGAGGGTTCAAGATATAGACTTCAAGAACAAAAGGAACGATTGACTCCTTTATAGAATGTCTAGGAATCGACGTCAAAAAAATGAAGAGCCTATCCCCACCATTGATATGTTGGGTATGTATTATATTCTTTACGTGTGTGTGTGTGGGTGCGTCAGATATGACAATTGTGTTCGACGATCCCTTGTAATAGTTCTTTGTTTGTGCCGTGTGCATCGTGCACTTTCCTAGGGGGTTCCCCGGGGGGGGGCAGGTATTCCCCCCCTTGGTTACATGCAACATTTGACAATGGGCGGTAGCCCGGGGCAGCACCCCGAAATTTTTTTTTGGGTGGCTTTTGCTATTTTTAGCGGTTTTGTAAATTAATCCAGGATTAAGGGATTAGGGTTTTGGTATCTATAGAATACCTAAAAACATTGTATATATATATATATTGTATAGTGAATGGTGAAATTCTATATAATGAATATAAGAAAGGTTTTCCTGGTTGAGGGTTTCCGGTATAAATCTCTGTGTACTATGTGAATGAGCCATTGATTAAATTCTGTTTTTCTTAAGAATCTATATGCATTGCTTTACTTCACAGGTTTAAAACTTACATGATATTGAATACCCGATCTCTGTTGACGATACCAGCTTTGATTCTGCTAAGATAAATTCACCTCAATACGATTTCATGTCTAATTTGCCTCCTTTTTTAAAGGAACAAGAAGGTTTCTCGGGTATTCAGTATGACCTTAAAAAGATTATGGAGCAAGGTAAACTTATTAACTCAGACCAAACTCATCCATTGCCAAATCTAGAAAAGGTGTATTGTGAAGGTTGATTTGACTGGATCCAAAGATATTATCAAGATATCCCTTATGTACAGGATCAACTAAATAAAGTAATTACTCGAAACTCAGTTTTGGAAAAGGAAAATGATTGTCTCAGAGCTAGCATCTGATCAAATTCTCTCAGAGCCAACAAACGCTTCAAGAGATTGGGAGATGTGATTATAAAAAACTCCACCAGTTTCAATGTTGTTGTAAATTCAGATTTGTCTGATGTTTCCTTTTCAAAGTTGTAATTGTTAAACACTCTTCTTGTAATTCACGATTGGATTTGTTTTAATAATAACCAAATTTGTTTTTATTTTGTTTTTATTTAGACCAACTACAGAATCATAGATTCTGTAGCTTGTCTTTTAATTAATTAATTTGATTCTTTTCTAATTTAGATTTCATTTTTCTTTGTTCTAAGGTGAACATTAAATCAATGTGCAAAGATAAAAGAACGAGTCAAAAGTTGGGAATACAATGAACTTGTAATTTCATTTTTGAGAAACAATATTTTAATGATGTCACTATTTTTTAATAGTTGTTTCAACAGACTTATCTTTATGGTTATTTTGTTTTAGTAAATGCTTTTTTAAAGTAGATCTGTCTCTATCTTGC
Organism: Picea mariana; assembly: GCA_032191745.1. Taxonomy (NCBI): domain Eukaryota; kingdom Viridiplantae; phylum Streptophyta; class Pinopsida; order Pinales; family Pinaceae; genus Picea; species Picea mariana. The sequence goes on along the minus strand of JASDQU010208020.1, from coordinate 4,678 downwards.
ATGATATGAGAAACATACTAGGAACTTGTTTTAAATAGCACTGCTTGCCTAGGAAAGAGGGAATTCCTCTTGGACCTTATGATGGACTTATCATTCTGAAACTATATGGGATACAATTTACTTTTTGTCTTTCGTCCTTTTGTATACTATGAAATGTTATTATTGTTTCTCATATAATTTCTGGACATGAAAATTTATTTGTATTGAACTAGATTTAGAATGTTCTACATGTATATTTTCATGTTGTGTTGTTCTTTACATGGTTCATTATATTTTGGTTCCTTTAATATTTGTGACTAATCATCTATCTATACATCTTGAGTTTACATCAAATGTTGGGTCGTTGATAATACCATTTGCTGAGGGTTGGATTTGATTTTGTTTTCATTTTTTGGACATTTTAAAGTCACATGAGAGAAAACTTATTTGGCTTTCTGTTATCATAGATTCATTCCGAAATATAAAATATTTCCTTGAGTTATTTCAGGAAATATCATTCTTTCTTTTTGTCATAGATTTATACTTGAAAATAGGTTAAGTAGAGATTATACAACACATAAAGATAAATCTATCTTAGTACAATTGATCAACGTCAGGTTAGTTAGTTTATATTTTATTTGATTTGTTAATTTATGAATGAATAATTATTACATCATTTTAAATTTAATGCTTTGTCCATTATCGTTATATTATTTCTAATATTATTCAATCATTATTTTTTTATTTTCATTCATAGTGAAAAAACAATTCCCTTTATTTTTTTCATCTTATTCTGATTCATTAGTTTAAAACCATCATTTTCACGAGGATTTATTTAAACCTTGTAATTGTATATATCTATTGTATATATTACTACTATCAATTAAGTAATCGCATTAGTGTGTTGATTGATATTTAGTTAGTTTTACATATTTTAATTATTAGAATCCTAGTTGGCTAACGGAGCTATAAAACCCGTCAAGGTAGATCATTCCAAAAGGCTTAGGTTAAATAGACAACCCCGGTCTGGATCTTCCCTTCTCATTGACAGTGTGTCATAAACACCCGTCAACAAATGGCGCTAGAAAGAGGGCATGAAAGTCATTGATGGAACGAGGAGGCCGTAGGACTCCCCCAAACAATCGTTCTCCTGTCATGACACATAGTCGCTCAGACTGTAACGTTATAATTGACCCAACTACTATGTCAGAAACTACACCTGACATTCCCGTCGAGCCAGTGACACCAGTTCCTCAAAGGATTGATGTACATTAAATTTTCTGCCAGTCGATTTTAAGAACTCAAAGTGCCTTATCTCGAATCAGACAACCTGGTAGACAGCTAAATCAACCCCTTGATTTCTCCAATCTGCAAGAACAACCTCTTGAACTGGTCTGCCCAATAACAAATTAGGTGGTAATATCACTTATCCTTTTGAAGCATTGATCCTAGGTGCTAGGGGATTTGGTCTCCCACCATCACCACCTGGTTCTTCTCCACCCTCTTCAAGGGAAGAATCCTCGAATGAAGGTAGTTATTCATCTAGACAATCTCAACCTTCACCTCCACCAACTCCCATGGCTAACCAAAATAATCCCACCAGACCTTGGCTCGATCATGATGTCATGGTAGTACCTAGACCCCAACAACCATTACCCAAACATTCGGAAAAGTGGCTACCCAAATTCGACCCAGATTCGAAGCAAGCATATGAGGATCATATCAAGAAATTCATGTTAGATGTTAGGCTCCAGAACATCGAACATGAGGGTGTCGTGTGTAGGTTATTCCCTTACACTTTTGAGGGAAATGCCTCGACCTAGTATTTTGCGCAACAACACCAAATCATCATTTCTTGGGATAAGTTTGAAACCTTTTTTCTAGAAAAAAATGGAGATGATAAATCTCCAGAAGTTCTGGTAATGGAGCTTTCTAGTATGAAAATAAACCCTATTGAAAAAGTTAAGGATTTCAACCAGAAATTCCTCACGCTAAAAAATAAAATTCCTGTAGATTCGATGCCTGCAGAAAACTTGACTGTTGCATACTAATCTAAGGCCCTACATAACAATATAGCTATATGGGTTAAAAGGTCCAAAAAGAACACGTTACTAGAAGCCCTTGAGGAGGTAGTCCTTATCAAGAAGGACATTCTTAGTTCAAAATATAATTTAAATATTGAGGCTGAAACAACCTCCTCTTCTAAAAAGAAAATAGAAATTCTCACTAGATCTCCTCAAAGTAAAAGTCAAAAAGAGACTTTAGACTTGGAAAGTTTGCAAAAATATTTTTAGAAATTATCCAACCAGGTCATAGACCTGAAAATATCCACTGAAGAAGCATCTGTGTTGGTTTACTTCTTTATTTTACCGTTTGAGTTATTGAACCAAGATTCATGTCTTTCAGGTTTCCAGCAAAGCCTCTAAAACTATCGGCCCTCCTGGTAAACCAGAAGGCAACACAGTGCACAAAATGCACTGCACAGTCTCACCCGAGATAGATTTAAATGGGTGGTTGTAAGACTCAGGTGTTTACAACCTAGGATTGAGTATGAGATAGGGGTTTATTATTCAGATCCATATACTACGGATTATGATTGCAATCTACTATTACTCACGGGTGTGCATATATCTTTCACAACTTATTTCCTGAACAAGACAATCGTACTCCATGACAATATATTAACTCATTCATTAAGCATAACAATTAACTATTGAAAGAAAATAAAGATATACATGCATTCATAAAATTACATAGATATTACCGTGGTTCATCCTCTCCTGGGCTACCCCCACAAATATTTGTCTCTTGTCTCTTTTATTATGGTAGTTCTGCATCTCCAGCGTCGCGGGCTTACAATTCCCTCAAATGGGTAAGATCTGTATGAGGTGAACTAGATCGCACCAGGCTCCACAGCCTGTGATCTAATCCTCATATCTTCCTTCTTTCCTCTGTTCTTAGCTCAACAGCTTGCAAAATTGGTCCATAACCATATTAGATAATGCCTCAACTCGTACATAACTATGTTAGGATATTACAAAAGCCAAACTAATACAAAAGCGAACCAACCTCTATATGATACTCGTGTATCTCTATTTATATATATCAGGCTCTTCAGCCATTTACAATGTATTACCAAAACCCTAACCCTACCGACGTTAGGTCTTCCTCCCATGCATGCATGTTGTTCTTCCTCCAGTTGTCACTTTCTTTGTGCACACTTTCTTGCATGCGCAAGTGATGTGTTACCTTCCAGTTGTTACTTCCATTTCTGCATGCTTTATTTCCCATGATCATCCTTATTTCCACTTTGGTCTGTTGCCAACAGGCCCCCAACACTGACATGTGACTTGTCTTGAGTCACCTAATCCTTATGAGCTTCTTTGATCTCTTTGGTGATTGTCTGGAACTTTTCCTTGAGCTCTGTTTCTTTTGCCAGTGCCTGCGCGGTCTTCTCCTTGATGGTGTCTACTACCTAAACTACCACTTCGTTGCTCAACAATATTGCACATTTAGCCTGGGTTTGTGCTATCTGTGTTTTATCTCCTTCTTCTTGTGTGAGTATTTCTGCTACTCATTCCTGTAGTGGATCTATTTGAGCCTGACGCTCTTGTTTCTGTGTTTGCGCAGTGATAAGTTATGCCTGCATCTTCTTCATCTCTTGCGTCCCTTTGAATCATTCTGGGATTGGTATGGTATTCTACCTCTGTTTGAGTTCTTGGATCATTGCATTGATCCTTTCTTCTTCCTTTTCCAAGTGTTTGACCTGTGGATCCTCCTCCAACCTTGTCCAAAGTTGTGCTGCTTTATCGAGTAGTTCAACTGTTGTGTTAATCGGCTATTCCATCTCCTGTAGCTATGTTGTTGCTTCCCGCTTCCTTTTCTTCTTCATTGTTGGTGGAGTGGTTGGTGTGAGATGTTCACGGAGATTCTCAATCTCCTTTTGATATTGATCAATTGCCTGCACAATCTGGTCAATATTTCCTGCTATTGGGAGTTCATTTCCTTGCACAGGGCTTGGGAGTTTCTTGAAAATTCCTCCCACTCTTCATTCCAGTTCATTCCTGTGCTCTTTTTCCTTCTGAGTTTCAAGCTTGGCTTGCTCACAGAAATTTTCCAATGCCTCCCGCTTCTTTGTTTCTTACTATAGCTCAACTAAGTTTTTATATGCACGAGATTGTGCCTCGTGGTCGACGCTAATCTACAATTTTTGTAGTGCCCTTTTTGGCATCCGCATCAAGACCAATTAGATGTGGTCCAAAACCTTCAAGGGTGTCTGCCCCATGATTTTATCCATGCACATCATGCTAGGTTTGATGTAAATCATTGTGTTTGCATGTGGCATGGAGTGGACTGGGTCTCGTTCTTCTACCTCCACTCTTTCTTTGGTCTGTATTATCGGTGGCTCTATGCCTCTGCTGTTGCTTGCTGACTGTGCTTCCCCAAATTTCTTGAGGGGCTGTCCCATTTATGCCAACTCTTTTTGTAGATGATCCCTGTGATGTGTTGTATGATCGAAATCTTCTCCTAGGCAATATTTGTTAAGAACCAAAGACTGAATACAAAAGCACCACAACATATATAGAAGAACAATATAGAAAAACCACAAATTTATTATAGAAACCCTTGAGGTAGGGCAACACCATACAATGGATCCTATTATGGAAGGGATCCTCTCTTGTTCACTTGCCTCTTCGAG
>JASDQU010208019.1:3658-21321 GCA_032191745.1 Picea mariana | reverse complement strand
TATGCGAAGCCGTATGGAGTATTAAGAACATCACCGATGAAGCTTTCAAACAAGCTTAGTATAGTACTACCCTAAGAGACTGCGCACTGAGCTAGTACATGAAGTTTGTTAAGGGAATTTCCCAGCCTAAACTGCTAAATGATATCAAGAACGCGTTGATTTTCGAATTCAAGAAACCCAATTCAAATTCACAGTGCATTACAGAACTGAAAGAAATAAAGCAGAGAATAGTTGAACTCGTATGGGAGTTTGATCAGAGGTTTAAAACCTTGACATGCCACTTGTGTTTCCAGATCCCAGATGAGCAGAACAAGGAATGGTTCATTGCTTCCCTCTTTCCACACATCATAGTTCCTATGATGCAATAGAAGATTACTTCGTAGGTTGAGGCACTAGAAATCGCCATGAAATTAGAATCAGCCTTGATGGGAGAATCCAGCTCAGGTATGAGTCAAATATTGAGTCAGCTAACTAGTCTATCACTGCAGGTTGAAGATATGAAGAAAGACAAGGGAAAATATAAAAGAGAAGACATTTGGTGTATCAGATGCAAATCAAAAGGCCATGACAAGGAGCATTGTCCCCTATTCCATGAATACTTGGCCTATGTAGCTCCGATCCCCTTGAAGCAATTTACCCTACCCTGGTTCGAGGTACGTAGAAATTGATATCTCCCTGGTGAATGTTACTATATGAAAAAATATGTCCAGACACCCACAAATTTGTATTTCACGTGCTGTAAGTCGGTAGGTCATGATGACAAGGATTGTAGGTCTTACGATCTCATGCATGAAAGGTCGAGGGATATATACAAAATTCAAGGTGAAGTACAACAAGAGGGAATCACTCTGCACTATAATTCCACTGGGAGAGGAAACTTCAACCCTCATGGTGGATTTAAAGAAAGAGGAAGAGGAGGAGGTATAGGTCGAGGTCGATGAAAAATAATCTATTATATCTGCGCAAAGCCAAGACACTTGGCAAAGGAATTTTGGAACCCTTGTACCACTTTCATATATTGCAGCTCCTTTGAGCATGTTATCGAGGAATGTCCAACATTGTTGGATAAACTTCAAGAGAGACTGGGACCTCAGCAGAACCCGCAAATACAACTAATCAAAGTAGAACCTCACATAGTAGATCCCAGAGTCATTGCTATCACTAGAGGTGGTGTTGTTACAGGAGAGGATAGAGTGATCCAAGGAAAGACTACAGAAGAATTAAGAGTCAGGAAAGCTACAGAGAAGACACAAGTGTTTGATGCAAAGAAAGAAAGATAAGTCTTTGAGGAGGCAAGAAAAGAATTCAAGAGAGACCAAGGATCTTCATCGAAGACATGACCATAAGTAAGAGAATGTGGAATGCCTCTAGCATTTGATCAGTCTTCTTTGCCCAAATATGGAAAATAGGTGAGTAAACTTGTCAGTTTCTTGTATATGTTTATAGAGCTGATTAAAGATGAGAAATCCATACAAGGGCTGCAAAATTTGGTCAGAAAGTATGATATAGGAAGGGTAGATCCTTTACTAGATAAAGCAGTACATAAACTATCCAAGAAGGGAAGGACAAATAAATATCTACACCTTAATGGTCAGATTGGAGAGTATGATAAAGACTATGTGGTCCTCGACTTAGGGTCGGAGGTCAATGTCATGACGAAGCAAACCTGGGCACTGATGGGAAAACGTAAGTTGATCTATTCCCCTATCACGCTTAGGATGGATAACCAGTAGGCAGTAATCTCCTTTGGTAGATTGGAACATGTCCCTGTGGACATCGATGGTGTAAGGACATTTGGAGACTTCGAGGTGATTGAGATAGTTGATGATAGTTGTCCTTACCCTGTGCTGTTAGGAATTGATTGGGCTTTCAATAATTCCATTGTGTTTTATTTAAAGAAAATAAAAATGACGTTCGAAGGAGATGGACTTAGGTTCATCGCATCTTTAGATCCCGATAAAGGTCAAATATACACAGAACCCATCAGAGAAGAAGACCATGCATATGAACTAGAAAACATATACAAGTTAACAGCTAGATAACAAGACTACATTAATCCTACGGTGGATGGGAATTTGCGCTGGCGAAGTGACAGTGCATGTTCATCGGATTCAGAAGAAGCATTGGAGAACTGGAAGAACAAAATGTATGAAGTATCTACAAGGAGATGTTCTAGATTAACTCGAGAAGTTCTCTGGATCGACACAACAGTAAGTAAATTGCCCACCTTTGATGGTCTAAATCATTTATAAGCATTCTTGGTGAACTTTGAAGAAATTGTACCAACACAAAAAATATTGTTGGCAATGGATGAGGCCCTCAAATCAACTCCAGCGAGATGGTGGGGGACACACAAAAAAAATATTACAGACTGGGTACAATGTTGCACTTTGATGACAACGCGATTTTTAGAGCAAGTAGAAATCAACGAAGTTAGATACACAGGTTGAAGCTGTCCAAAGTACCATGTGCAAAGTTGTGAGGAAACCTGGAGCAACTTCCCTCAAGAACAGTGGGTGCACAAATTCATAAACATGTTGGACACAACCCCTATCAATCGGTACCTATGAGCAGAACTGCACCTCATCATTGTAGATTGGGAAGGTATGACCCAGAACTTTGTAACTACCTTTTTGTTTGAAAACCAATATCCTACAGTATATCAAGCATTACAAGTTGTAAGACAGAAAGTGTTCGAGGAGGCACCTAGCCTCCCTTTGTAGCAAGAAGAGGATGACTGGATTGTTCCCCTTTAGAAGTTGCAAGGTTGTTACAATATTAATGCAGCCGAGGACGATGATCCAAGGAATGTGAACATCACCGAAATAGAAGGCCAAAGAGACATAGAAGGACAAGGAGTTGAACTACCTTTCATTGGACAATGGATCTATATCAAGAAATTCAACATTGGAATAGATCAGACACCAAAACTTACAAATGTTGGAGATTATTGGGATGGTGCCACTATTGACAAGATCACAGAGTTGCTACATGAGTATCAGGACTTGTTTCCAAATAAGTTAACTAATATGAAGGGTATTAAAGGGCCTATGGGGGAGATGAGGATCCCTTTGAAACCAGATGTCAGGCCAATCAAATAGAGACCTTACAAATTGAACCCTAAATATAAGTAGAAAGTGAAAATAGAGCTCGACAAAATGCTGGAAGTAGGAATCATAGAACTTGTTGAAGAGTCGTAATGGATTAGCCCTATGGTGGTACAAGACAAAAATATAGGAGAGACCAGGATCTGCATAGATCTCAGGAAGTTGAATGATGCCTATTTGCATGACCCATTCCCTACACCATTTACTGACGAAGTGTTAGACAATGTAGGAGGAAAGGAGGTATATTCTTTTACATATGGATTTTCAGGATACCATCAGATGTGAATTGCCAAGGATGATCGCCACAATAACACATTTGAAATAGAATGGGGATCCTACTAGTATATAGTGATTCCATTTGGCTTGAACAATGCACCAACCATCTTTTCCAAGGTGGTGGTTGAAGCGTTTAAGGAGTTTTTACATACATTCTTGGAAGCATATTTTGATGATTGGACTGTTTTCAGCATTTTGCAAAATCATATTGAATATTTAATACTAATGTTGGATAAGTGCAGGCAGAGTCAGATTTCCTTAAACCTAAAGAAGTTCATCTTCTTTTCACCCTTCAGAGTGTTGCTAGGTCATATTGTGTGTAAGCAAGGATTGTTGGTAGATCCATCCAAGATTGTCATTATAGTCGATCTACCCCCTCTTACTTCAATCAAATAGTTGCACATTGCACTGGGACACACTGGATACTATAGGAAGTTCATTAAGGGATATGAACAGATTACAACACCCATGGAGAATCTTTTGAAGAAATATTGTCAGTGCCATTGGACATAACAATGCCAACAGAGTTTCGACACACTAAAACAAAAAATGGTTACTCTGCCTATTCTGGTTTTCCCAGATTGGAGTAAGGAGTTTCATGTACATGTCAATGCATCTTCCATTGCATTAGGAGTCGTGTTAGCACAACTAGCAGCTGGAGACATCGACCACCCATTAGCATTTGCTAGAAGAAAGCTATCAACAACTGATATTAATTACACCACCACTGAGAGAGAAGGGTTAGCCATGGTGTATGCACTATAGAAGTTTTACCACTACTTGTTGGTAGGACACATTAAAATGTTTACTCATCAATTTGTGCTGAAATACTTAGTCAACAAGCTAGTGTTGGGGGGAAGAATATGTATATGGATTCCGCTATTTTAGGAATATGATTTTGAGATCGTGGTTAAGCCAGGATGAATGAAAAAAGGTCCTGACCACTTGTCGAGGTTGGAACATGGAGAAGAGCCTACTAGCTTGGAGGATACATTGTTGGATGCACAATTGTTGGCCATTATAAAAATCGATGATCAATTCACAGAGATAGTCCAGTTCCTGTCAACAAGAATGGCACCTAGTGACTATACAATTATTCAGAAGAAACAGTTGGTAGTATGCACTGCAAATTTTTCACTTATAGCTGGACAACTATACAAGATGGGACTTGAAGAGATATTGAGAAGGTGTGTTATGGAAGCAGAGAGACCATTGATCCTCACAGAAGCACATGAAGGCATCACAGAAGGATACTACGTAGGAAAAGAAACGGTGCAAAAGATTCTTAGGGCTAGCCTTTGGTGGCCTACTCTACACAGAGATGCTAAGGACTATTACAGAGCCTGTGATGAATGTCAAAGAGTTGGGAAACCATCCAGAAGAGATGAAATTCATTTAGCATCACAACTGACCCTACAAGCATTTGAGAAATGGGCCATTGACTTCATGGGACCTATAAACCCACCAGGGAAGTGCACAAGAGCTAGATACATAATCACTGTGACCGAGTATTTGACCAGATAGGCAAAAGCAAGAGTAGTTAAGGATTGTAGTGCAACTACAACTGCGTGCTTCATATTTGATGATAACGTAACCAGTTTTGGATGCCTGAAGATCCTTATGAGCGATCAAGGCACACATTTGATCAATAATACCATTGAATCCTTGACTTAGGAATTTGAAGTTCACCATCAGAAGAGCACACCCTATCATCCATGAAAAAATGGGACAGTTGAAGCATTCAATAAAATCTTGGAGACAACACTGACAAATATATGCAGTGTGAATACGGATGACTGGGATTTGAGAGTAGTAGCATTATTATGGGCCTATAGAACCACTTGCAAGAAACTGACCATGCGGACCCCCTTCAAATTGGTCTATGGTTTAGAAGCAGTTGTACCCATGAAATATTTGGTTCCTAGTCTAAGAATTGCAGAATTTACAGATATGGATGACACTGGTGCTGTGAAAGAGAGGCTTGTGCAGTTGGTCGAAATGGAAGAAGACAGATTTATTGTAGGATTTCACTAGTAGGTTCAAAAATAAAGAGAGAAGGCCTACCATGACAGACACATCAAAAAGAAGGAATTTAAGCAAGGTGATTTGGTATTGGCATATGACAGTAAGTTCAAGAAGCATCCATGAATGTTTAGAATGCATTAGATTGGGCCATATGAGGTTTCCTATGTTACATAAGGAGGAGTTGCGTAGTTGAAGAATTTGAATGGAGAATGGAAGGAGGGATTAGTGAATGGGAGTCAGTTGAAATTGTATTGCGAGAACTAGCTGCCTCCCAGCTCTTAGTAAAAGTAAAAGGAAAAGGGTCTAGGTACCAGGTGTAGTTGAAACTAGGTACCAGACACAGAAAAGATAGTCTGAACAAGGAAGGAATGGAGGACTAGAGCTGGAAGCATAGGCTGCCCCACGCAATTTGAAGTTGAAGCACAACAAAGGGATCAGATCTGAAGTGCCTCGGGACGAGTCAAAGGTGAGTGTTGGGGGGCTGTTGGCCCTTGGATATGGAAGAAAGTGAATATTAAGGAAGAAAAGGAAAAATGCAAACTGCACGGAAGACACAGTGACTGATACTGGGTTGAAGTGAGCAGAAGAGAAGAAAAGATGATATGAAGTAAGAGAAAGAAGGTTGTGGGATGAGAAGATTGAGGATGAGAGATATGAAAGGAAGATGGATTGTGGAAAACTCAACAAGCAGAAGAAAATACCATTGGATGATTTGGAGCACCGCACGACAAGGAAGGAAAGACAGGCTGGCAAAGTCCTGAAAATGCAGATCAAGTTGACCTAGGGTTTTAGACACCTAGGGTTTTTTGTATCTAGGGTTTTGACACTTAGGTTTTAGCCTAAGGGTGTCTGAGAACTATTGTAATGTATAAATAGAGGTCTAAAGGACCTGGGATGGTTTGTTGGTATTGTTGGTGCTAAATCGATCAAGAGTTCATTGTTCTTGTGTGATCGAGTGAGTATTATAGTGTGAGAAGGGAGTGTTGAATGTAAGAGCCTTCTGGTATTGTAAGATATTCATTTGGGTGTGAAGATCAACCCTGCAGCTGAGTGCGAAGGGAGGGGAGAGATAGAGAGGAGAAGAGAAAAGATCTGCTAGCTAAGAGCACAAATAAGAACTGTATGCTTCATCTTAATATATTATAAAGCACAGTTTTGTGGACGTAGCCCTAGGGAGAGGGTGAACCATGTATATATTGTGTTATGTGTGACTGATGTTATGTTCTCTATCATTTGATATGCTACTATTGTGATATTGAGTAGATCTGAAGTATAACTTGTACAGTAGGTTTAAGGAAGATAAATAATACTAGGTGATTGTGTATTGTTGTTGTGAATCCATTCTGCATTCCCTCTGGTTGTAGACACCTGTGTCCTGCAACCCCCTATAGCTACTTCAGGTTAGACTGCATCTGCTTCACATGTGTTGTCAAAAGGGCCAGTAGTTAGGGCTTGTTGGTGCACTCTTGGAGTTGAACCCTGGGTCTACCCCTGTGCCAACAGATGATAGTCTTGAGTGTCGTGTGTCTTTATCGCATAGGGGTGTCGTATGGCCTAGTTTCATCCTGAGTCATCTTAAAGTTCCTTGTGTCCTAGTCACACCTCTGAGTCAGCCTTGCCATGTCAACCCTATACGAAAAGTTTGTTCGGCGTTGGATATTTTGCAAGGAGTTTTCAATGAAAAGTGTTATAAGAGAAACCTCGACCCCGACCCATCAATTAGATTAACAAAACGATGGGATGTTTTTAGCATGAGATATGATCAGATTCTGTGATTTAATAGGTTAGTTAATATTTCACCCGCATACATCACTACTATGTGTGCCGATTGAACGATAGTAATTTGAAATCTCCGATAGGCCACGTTATAGCCCACGCCTGCGCCTTCAACTTACGATCGAATTTAATTTTAAAGTAATGAGGATCTGGTGGTAATTTTGGTAGAACTGCACTCATATTCCAAATTGAATGGCTGATGTGAAAAGGTAAGATCATCCCTATTTAAATCACTAGAGCAGCCTCAAACAATTTCATTCTGCACACACGTTCGAATTTTAGAGCATCCAAAGAAGAAAAACAAGCGTCTCGATACTGTGTTGATTCTCAGATTATCAAAACCAGGTTAAACAAGAAACATAGGTATGTGTTAAAGTTTATCAATTCGACGGTCATGATTTGTGATGTATGCATCTGATTTCTTTCACAATATCTAACTATGTTCTAGCTATAGGGAAAATTCCTCCAAGAAAACCAATGACCAAATGCTTGTCAAGAGAACCTAAGCTAAAGGAAGCATAAACAGGTGAATATTCTTCTCCTAGGACTTCATGGAAGTTGGAGTATGCTCCTAGAGTAGAGACAGAGTAGAGCTAGTCATCAAAACCTCAACGAAGAAATATTTTGTTCAACCTTCGATCTTTGGAGATACAAAAGCAAACATTGGATCCAAAGTAACACTCCCATAGTGGGGAGACCTATTACACATATTCAGTTGAGAGGAGTACCCGGAGTGTATCCAACACAATGACCCGATGTAAGGGTGTTCGACGACCAAGTGTTCCCAAATATCCCACGATCATAATTACATATGGTAGCCTGCAGAAATTCAATTTTCCCTTGCATGGGAGGTTTTGAAGTGGCTAAAAGACCATACAGACACGCAAAAATTCTTTATCAATGATGAGAATGGTGGGTGTGTTGGATTTTTCCTCCAGAAAGAAGTCCAGAAGTACTAAAAATGTAGAGACCGAGAGGAGTGATTGAACACGGACTTCATGGTGAAATTCTACGAATTCCATGACACCAGTCGATTGATGTCCTCATGGTAGAAGGAGGATAAGAAGTTTAAAAACTGGAGAAATAGCTGGTATGGGACAATTAACTTGAGGTAGCCATACACATACTTGATGGCTCTCATCTGCTGACTATATGGAGAGAAGGAATGCTCCAATTTTTTGGAAGCATGGATTCCCTTTGCATACATAGTGGAGACCTCCAGAAGCAGCTTTAATTGGGGAGCAATAATTTCCAATCAATTGAGCATATGTGTAAAACATGATCAGATGCAAAAATAAGGGGAAGAACTCACTTTCTATGTGGCCTTGTACATGCTCAATGTTATCTGTGCGAGAAATGTCTTCATCGGCATGAATCTAAGATGACATGTTGCGAAGATCCTTGTTCATGTTTACTTCAACATACTATGGGATAACATGTAAAAAAAATCCTACGCACCCGTTCGTGATGAATTCATCGCCCATATTTATTTTATTGTATTTAAAAAGGAATGCCTGAGACTATCAGCATCAGCCAAGAAAATGGTAGCGAAGGTAGGCCATTGGTACTTATATGAACACACAACCTATATCAGGGTGTTTGCGGCCACTAGAACACCACATCTACTCCCTACTCACATCCCAGTCCATCTCATTGTGGGATAAATCTACTATCAGACTATCCTGCAGAGCTATAACACCACTCTAGTCAAGGACAAGAAGCATGATTTCATACCCTATGACTTCCATGTGGGGTTTTATTTGGTAAAGGAAACTGCTCAAGACAAACAAGAAGGGTTGATTTAGCTTGAAATCATGTTCCCGACTGGCTGATTCTGCAAGCACGACCCTAAAGGCCTGGTCCCCCAACACGCTTCACAGGTATCATCTTGTTGGCCATCCGCGCATGACAAATCTGACGATAAAATTTTCACATAATGTGCTCAGGACTAGGAGGAGGTAGTACAAAGGATGGCCAACCCAAACATGACCAGGTTCAAGGATATGAGCATGGATGAATAGGTGGAGAAAATAGAGAATTTGACTCAATGGTCCCTCAGAGTTAGGGAAGAAATTAGAGAAGCAGAGACTACAAAGGAACAAAGAAGAGGATTTCTCTTTGTAGAAGGGGTGCAGAGAATCATTTATCAATTATAGAATGACTCGGATCTCATAGAGATTTCGAGGATCCCTGCTGATGACCCAATTTCAAGAAGAGGAGATCCAAGTGAGCTAATACAACTTGAAGAAATCACCAGGCTAGAAAACCTTGAAGTTCCATCACCACAGATCAGATCACCAAGGGGAATTTCAACCCTGCCTAAGATATCAAGGACACAAGGTAGGACAAGTGTACCAAACCCATTGTTTGACTTAATAACCATTTATGATGATGAGGAGAGTTCGAGGGTTTCCTCCGGTGACTCTACTGCATATTATAGAGGAAAAGGAACCTGAGAAAGCATCTACCCCAGGTCACGATGCTCCAATCCAAATCCTTCCGTAGTGTGACCATGAGGTCTAAAGTGTCTCAGACACTGAGATAATCGACTTATTGGGAACCCCAATGGATATCTTGAGGGATGAGCCGAGATCATGTGTTCAGAAAGAGGAATTTCCATAGCAAGAAATTGACACATCGACATCCGATTACCAAGTAAGTACCGGGCATATCCCTAACTCTTCAATTTCAGTTGATACCTCACCAACCGATGCACAACAAATGGAAGTCGAGCCATCAAAACATGTAGAAAAATTTCAGGAACCAGTCCTGGAACAAATACATACAGCTAGGATCCTAGGAGATACTCTAACCTGGGGAGAACAACAAATCCTTGAACTTGTTGATGAGGTCGTCGAGATATAGCCAATCTCATATGAAAGAAAAATACAATACATCACGAAGAGGACCACAAACAAGAGAAGGCTCCCGCTATATAGCTTGATTCTCATCATTATGAAGGAGAAGCTGCTCAACACTGAAGACGCCAAGACATCTGAGATTATCAGCACAGGGATGGATATTACGGATACCATGTTAGATAGAGAAAGGAGGGATCAAAACGAGCCGATCGTTGCGCTAAAGGAGTTGGAGCACCTGTTCCATTTGGATAAATACTATCAGGACTCAACACAGGCCACGGTGTTCCTGAGGAGTGAGTTCGAGGACGCTTATACAAAATTCACTAGTGAATGACACCTTTTCACCGTAGGCATAGCTGATTTCCAAGAGGACACCCTTATGGAACTAGCGACCTGCAAGGACATGGAGAGGTGGTACGAAAAATATCATCAAGCAGTAGAAAGAATCGATTACATCAACATAGTAAAAAAGGGTCGAGATGCCGACGAGCAGGGTATTCGGGTGCTAAGGGATAGAAACATGGATTGGATCGGAAAAGTGGCCGAACACTGGGTAAAAATGGCCCAAGAATATCAGCGGAAGATTCAAGAGAAGTGGGCCGAGTGAAAAAAGAGTTGGGAAAAGATTAATCGGAAGATGAAAGGCATCGACTTCCCAGAATTCGGCTCACCCAAAGATTTTTTTGACCTGCGTGACATAGTCAAGCTACATGCAGAACAAGACTCAACAAGGAAAATCGAGATCACAAAGGTGGCGACCATGGCTCCAGTTCAAGTACAATAATTCATGGAGCATCCTATTAAATCTCGAGCAGCTCTGCAGTGGTTGAGTGTTAAAATAATCAATTACAAAGAACGAGAAGTAGAAGTGAAAGAAATTCTTTTAGCCCCGATGGACCAGCAGAGGTTCTCGTATGCAAACACATGCGAGGAGCTCTTCTTCAAATGGTCAGAATATGAGAAGAGTCATCCACTTCAGTAAAACTATTTGATGATTCTTAGAGAACAAAGAGATGAAAGCGCCATGTGGCAATATTTTGTTTTACTTAGCTTGCACTTGTAATAATTATTTTTAGTTAATGATTCATTATAAATAAGAGGATTGACCTTTTAGCGAAGGTCGATGGTTTTGGAGAGACCCCTATTTTTGGACTTGTAAAGAATTATTTTTGAACTACCTTAATTGAGAATTCCTTTTTAGGACTAGAGACAAAATATTGTTTTTATCAAAGGTGTTATATGATTGGATTGGGGAGGAATTACTTCCAACTTTATTTTAATAATTAACCCTGTAACAAGTAAGAGTTTCTGAATCTATTAATAAGTTATTTGCTTCAATATCTTTTTGCAGTTCTTGTTCTTAATGATGGAAAGAAAATCGTTGTGTTAATGTGTGATTAATGATTAGAGCAAAGGGAACTATTTTTATTGCCATCATATTATTACATGAGTATTTTCTTTACGATAATTGTATCTTAGTCAATAATTGAAATACCAACAAGTTAATGTATTAGTACTAGGCTTGTAACAGGTGTAAATATCTTTGTCTGCATGCTTAAGCACGAGGGCTATCCCAAGCTCAGATTTCTTAAGTAGTTTAGACTCCATTACACTGGTTGGTTTATACTAGTTTATACCACTTTATCAAACTTATCTAATAAAGGAAAATAAAAAAAGAACGTTTAACTAGAAGAAAGAAATTTCACAAGAAAATATCTCATCAATCACCACGTAAAGCCCATCGATTAATTAGCTAGATCGAAAGATCTAGAGAACCATTCCACCATCAAACACTACAGAGTTTAATTGGGCCTTCGTGGTGGGTTTGGTTCCTGCTGTTGATTTAAATGGATTTAATACCCCTCAATAGAATTGGCGCTAGAAGGAGGCCATGTGAATGAATGGCTAACAATATTTCTAATATAATATTTTGCATAGCCTACTATTTCAAAAAAACCCACATGCATGGCTAGTCATTCTCAAGACAACCCACATACACTAAGTACTCTTAAAACGAGTAACTCACCCCAATAAGGGGAAGAACATATATTCCCTGAAATACCTTATGCTCTTCCTCACGAGGAGTTGAACCAGGTCAGAACAATGACAAGAGCCTACGCCCAAAAAATAAGATCATTACACTTAGCACTGTTACTTCCACATAGAAAACAAGTAAGAAAACAAGTGGTCGACACCCATGACCAGGTTTTTGTTCATGCAGTAGAAGACTTGATAGATTTTTCCCTCACCGAGATCGAAAATCCCCTTAATTCGATCCTCAAAACACCAGCTGGTAACTACTCTGAGCATTACAATTTTGAATCTGATGAAGAAGGGTTTAACTCAGATCGCTCAACTTCGGAGTCAGACGACATGGAGGATAACAATGATCATAATGAAGATAGGGGGATTCCACCTCAAAATAATCAACCTTGGTTGGCCAGATGTTCTCTAGAAATCCCTGGACGGGTATATAACCTCCCTCGACATCCAAAAATGTTACTTCCTAAGTTTTACCCTGAAACCTCTGGATTCCCTGAAGACCATATTAAAAAGTTCATACTAGTTATTAGACTAATGAATGTCCAACATGAGGACATAGTACGCAGGATTTTTCCCTATAACTTTGAGAATTCATCCTCCACGTGGTATTTTAACTTGCCTGTAGGGTCCATAACTAATTGGATGAAGTTTCAAAAATACTTTTTAGACAAATTTGCAGAAGAAACCACTACATGAGCTTTAATGTTTGAATTGTTCGCTACCACCATGAGTTCAAAATAAAAGGTTAAAGAATTCAATCAATGATTTACCACTATCTTGAACAAATTTCAACCCAGAGCGAAACCCACTCAGGATTTGAAAATTGAGGTATATGTTAATTCCCCTCCTGCTTCTATTTCCATGTTTGTAAAAAGGGTTGTCAATCATACCCGAGCTGAAAATTTCAAGGAAGATAAAAAAATTCAATTCCAAATGAAGGGATGTAAAGATGGACATGTCTCACTAGTTAAGAAGGAAGCTCAACCTCCACCCAGGAGAGGAATCTTGTTGACCAGACCCCCGGGAAAAAAACATAACAAGATCCTGAAAAGGTAAGTGGAAACATAAAAGACATACAACGGATGATAAATAAATTGTAAAATGAAATCATAGACATGAAAATAAGTGCAGGGGAAGGAAACCAAGGCCAAAGTCCTTATAAGTTGTTTTTTAAGAGAAACCCACCTTTTAAAGCAATTGAACCTCCCCCAACCAACTTAAACATCGATCTGGGAAATGTAGCATCCGATTCTTTCTACACGTATCATCAAGAGAAACATTATGAAAGAGATTCTCCACAATGGGTGCATGCCATGAATTTGATGGCCAATTCATTCTTGACAAAGTTTCCCTTACCAAACAATCAAGTGGTCCAATGGTAAATACTTCCGATCAGGGGGAAGTTGACCTGCTGGAAGAACAAACCATGTTGTTGTGGGATCTTGACATTCCAATGCCTTCCAATGACATATTTGAGGTTCAAGAACCACCCACTGAGGTTTTGGCTGTGAAAACGTTAAGTAAGGGTCAGCTAGTCTCAAATGACCTTACCATTGTCCAAACTTTGAGAGAAAAACAAATGACCAATCACCCAAAAGAACTTTTTGTCTCCCAAAAAATCTGATAAACATCCATGCACGGGAGTCACCTAAGCTAGACTACAATATAGTAGAAGACTTAAAAATATCGAAGGCTAATGTGTCGGTCATGGACATGTGTAGAATTCCCCAGCAAAAAGACTTTCTGTTACAAGCCTTAAAGTCAGTAGAAGCCCCTATAACAAGCACGAATGCAGGGGAGGTTCCCTCTCCCACATACCTAAAAAATAAACCAAATGTGAACACTTGCTCTATAGATAAAAAGGGAAAGCCTTTTGTCCCATCGTTCCTTTTAATGTTCGAAGTCTTCAATCGAAACCTCCATAATTGTTTAGTTGATTCATGGGCATCCTCTAATGTTATGTCATTTTCTGTCTACAATAAATTAAACACAATCCCGCTCAAAAGTGATAAGCACGTTATACAACTAGACATGACTCAGGTGAAAGTTATTGGGGAACTCAAGAATGTCATGATCAAAATGGCTACATACCCGAAATTTGTTCAAGTGATTGAGATCATTGTGGTAGATATACCAGAAGCTTATGGATTGCTACTTAGTCGATATTGGTCTGAGAATTTGAATGGATAATTTACCATGGAATGGGCTCACCTCTAGTTTCCATTAAAGGGACACACAAACATGATTAGGATTGATAGGGAAAGGTATCTCAAACATACTGTCACCGATTTAGAAGCATTCAATGAACCCTCATCGACAAATCTCCCCATGCTAGGAAACTACTCCTATGATTATGATTTCAAAAACTTCTCCCCTCTCTCATCTAATGTACCTCTTACTCAAAACTCCAAAATGAATTTTCAAGTAAATCTACTGGTAGCAGTGGAAGAAATCCTCTTYTGTCAAGAATATCTGTTGGAAACCAAAGACAAAGTAGGTGGAGGACAGGAAGTTAGCAGGCATGGAGAAGATAATTATTTTCGATCACAAGTTTGGACCMTGTACTTTGATGGGTCTAAATCACAAGAAGGGTTGGGAGTAGGATGTATCCTCATTGACCCAAAGGGGAAACAAAATTTCCTATCCTGCATACTAGAATTTGAATGCACTAATAATACTGTCGAGTATGAAGCTTTAGTGAAAGGACTAAAGAAATCCATAGACTTAAACGTTAAAGAACTAAAAATTTTTGGGGACTCTAAAATTATCATCAAGAAAGTAAAGAATACTATACATTATAACTCTCCCCACCTGAGGAATTATCAACAGGAAGTGCACAGGCTAATAGAACATTTTGAGGCCTTCAATGTTACAGTGATTCCTAGGACAAAGAATACTCTTGTTGATTCCCTAGCCACTGTTGCCTCGAGGCTATCCCCTTTAGAAGACTATGAAGCCTCCCGGTTCACTGTGGAACTACTCTACAAACCATCAATGCCCAAAAATATTTCTAATTGGAAGGTCTTTGAAGGAGATGAACAAATTATAGACTTCCTAACCAATCAGGAAAATTTTAAAGACCTAGCTATTGAAGATGAAGTATTCCAAGAACAACTAGTAGAAACCAATTCCCATGAACAAAGAAGTGAAACAGATCACTTTAGTAACAAACCAAAGTTTCACACGATATCAAAAGGGGTAGCCAATTTGGAGAACCTCTTCGAATTAAGGGAAAGATTTAAAGGGTCAACAAACACAAAGCCAGGGAGCTCGTGTCTCATGTATGAGACTATAAATCTAGGAACCCCAGAAAACCCTAAGAATATAAATCTAGGCAAGACAATGTCTAACAAAGAAAGGGAAGCCTATCTCAAACTTTTCAAACAATATCAAGATGTTTTTGCATGGTCCTACCGAGATATGAAAACTTATGAAACCACATTATCCAACACACAATCCTGTTAAAAGGAGTAAAACCCTTCAAACAGAAGCTCTAGAAGTACCACCCATATCTAGAACCCCTCATGTATCAATATTTAAAGAAACTACTAGATGCTAAAATTATCTTTCAGGTTAGATACTCTGGCTGGGTAGAAAATTTGGTTCTTGTCAGGAAATATTTCGGGGAAATCCTCTTGTGTGTGGATCTAAGAAACCTCGACAGAGCATCAGAAAAGGATAACTATCCATTCCCATCAATGGAAAAACTCTTGTAGACTGTGTCTGGGTTTGATATTTTCTCCCTGTTAGACGGTTTTTCAGGTTACAACCAGGTTCTAGTTTCATAGGAAGACCGATTAAAAACTACCTTCCGAACCAAGTGGGGAATATTTTCTTATAAATGCATGCCGTTTGGGTTAATTAATGCAGGGGAAACCTTCCAGAGGGCCATGGACGTAGCTTTTCAGAGATTGATCAACAAGTGTGTATATTCTATTTGGATGAAGTGACTGTGTATTCAAAGAACAGAGAATATCACATCCAACATCTAACCCAGATTTTTGAAAGGTGTAGAAAATATGGTATATCTTTAAACCCTAAGAAAACTATATTTGGTGTCGAGGAAGGGAAATTACTAGGTCATATTATATCTCAAGCAGGAATTCGCATAGACCCGGAATGAATTAAGGCAATAGCTCAACTTCCCTTACCCCGCAACAAAAAGGCTATGTAATCCTTCTTTGGGAAAATCAATTTTGTGAGGAAGTTCATCCCCGATTTCACTGAAACTATCAAACCCTTACAAAAAATGATTTGCAAGGATGTTGATTTTAAGTGGGATGATGAGAGAAAAAATAATTTCAACAATATAAAGACTGCAATATCTCAAGCTCCGGTGTTGCGAAGTCCTGACTTTAGCAAAGATTTATTCTCTATACGTTTTCCTCCGACCAATAAATATTGACTCAGAAGGATGATGACAATAATGAGGCATTGGTATCATTTATGAGCACTAACCTCCAAGGGGACGAACTGAATTACCCTACTATAGACAAACAGGCTTATGCGGTATACAAAGCAGTAAAACATTTCAGATCTTCCATCCTAAAAAATCACACCAAATTCATTGTGCCTCATTCCGTAGTCTAATCCCTATTCACTCAACATGAGATGGGGGAAACAAGAGGAAATTGGATGGAAGTTGTCCAATAATTTGATCTAGATATAAAACCTGCCAAACTGGTTAAGGGACGGGGATTGTGTAAACTGGACGTTGAAGCCCAAGACCAAGTAAATGAAGATTCTGGGTGGGAGAATGAATTGAGGCTATGGTGTAGTGAAAATTTATATGTTCCCCTGGGGAAGGAGTCTTGGTATGGAAAACCAATCTATTTCCTACATCATGAGACTTTCCCATAAAACCTAAAACCTAAGGAAAGGAGAGCTCTCAAACTGAAATCGACACAATATTGCCTCATAAATTTGGTGTTTTTCCACGTAAATTATGATGGGGTACTTTTGAGATGTATCGAACGTGAAGATGTAGACAAGGTTATGAAGGAACTCCATGATGGACCTATAGGTGGACACTTTGTAGAGAATACCACCACTCACAAGATACTAAGAGTTGGCTATTACTGACCTACGTTTTTTAGAGATGCTCATACATACACAAGAAACTGTAAAACTTGTCAAATAAGCACGGGGAGGGAAAAAAGAGAAGTTGTACCACTCCAACCAGTGGACATATCCATACCATTCGAACAATGGGGGTTATATGTCATAGGGGATATTACCCCGATTTCTTCAAAACAACATAGATACATACTGACTGCTACAGATTATTTCACAAAATGGGTAGAGGCCATCCCTCTGACTCACGTGAATGAAAAGGTGTTAATCAAATTCATAGAAAAACAACTGATCACAAGGTTCAGTATGCCTTCCATTATTGTTTGTGACAATGTCACTTACTTTTCTTCCACCTGTTATCACACTAAGTTGCCTTGGGTCTCTTATCTTGTTTTTGTTAAAAAAGAAAAATTAAAAAATCCTTAGATTCTTATTTTCTCTTTAAAATGAATTTCTCATCCATTAAATGTTAATTATGATAGGATCCCTTAGGATGACTAAA
>JASDQU010208018.1:15647-30359 GCA_032191745.1 Picea mariana | reverse complement strand
AGAAATAATATTTTGAAGACATAAAAGGTGATGTCTAAAGACACTGTTACAACACTTAAGCACAACGCACTATGATCAAAACATCACAATGCATAATGGACATCTTGTACACAACAATGATATCACTTGATCACTTGATCTAGTTAATCCACTTGATAATAATGATCCATAGAGTTATTTATAGCTTCAATATCTAACCATATTCCTTGAAATCAAGATGATCTTGCCCACATATAACCGTCGGTGGTTAGAGTTGACTTCATCAAATCCGCCATGTCTAATAGGATCGACAAGAATGCTTGAGTCGACCGTCCATGCATCCAACTGTAGTCGATTGCTCAGTTGATCGATCCATCGATCGACTATCTTCAACTGTTGATCGATAGGCTTGTTGACTACTTGATCGAATGATATACTCTAACTTTAAATATACTAATGTACTCTAAATGTACTCTAACTTGTTGACTACACATATACTCTTATACAAAGAAGCTCTACCTATATACTCTAACTTTAGATAAAGTTTCATAGTTTTGGACAACTCTGCCAAGATTATCCAATGTGGCACATAAAAACACTTTACACAAATATTTCTAAGTCAAATATAGAAAACAATTTTTTTTAGATCACAGTTCATGATTTTGGACCATGAAGTCAACGGCTCAAATTCCTAACTTTGTTTATGAGCCATGTCGTCATTATATTTACCTTTATGATCATGCCATGCTATCTAATCTAAGATTCAAAGTAGGGAAGTACATAATTTCTAAATGCAACATAATGCAATTGAAAAAGCATGCTTAGAATTTTGTACTATGAAAAAACAATTTCTTATATCTAGTAAATGGGATGTAATATATGGTTTATTCAAATAGTTTGAAATTTTCATTTTAATTAAAATTGGATGTAATATATGATTTATTCAAAATAATTTGAATATTATTTTTTTTAATTAAAATTGAATAATAAAAAGTTAAGAAATAAATTGGATGCAATATATAATTTATTCAAAATAGTTTGAAAATTTTCATTTTAATTGAAGTTGAATGAATAGAAAGTTAATATATAATTTATTCAAAAGAGTTTGAAAATTTTCATTTTAATTAAAGTTGAATGAATAGAAAGTTAAGATATAAATGGGATGTAATATATAGTTTATTCAAAATAGTTTGAAAATTTTCATTTTAATTTAATTAAAGTTGAAAGAATAAAAAGTTAAGAGATAACATAACTTCAAATAATTGCTTGAGAATAGTTATTTAAAATTTTGATACATCCAAATTTTCTACCTAAAGTTTTATTAGGTAATACACAATTTTAGTTGTATTAGATAGTACACAATTTTAAAGGAATTTTTATCATACATCTATATTTTATATAATGATTTAAAATTTTGGTAATCCAAATTTTATATAATGATTTAAATAATTTTTGTTGTACATCCATATATTAGTATACACAATTATTTAGAGTGGTAAGCCCTTTCCATAAGCTCTATGCCATCGATATTTAATTCCAAATTCCCTAACATCATTGAAAGATACGTTCCATCATCATATTCAATCACCACATGATTATTATATCTTGTTAGTAATAATTCTTTAGGATTCAACATAGAGAAGGGCGTCCCATGATTATGTTCTTTCAAAAAATTTAGAAACTTATTATTTTTAAAATGATAAAAGATTATTTTTAAAAATATTTAAATACCTAAATTTTTATATATTTATATTTTAAAATAATAATTTTAAAATATAAAATTTTATTTTTATTAAATTTGATTAATTATTTTGAAGAAAACAAAATACTTTAGATTAAATTAAAAATGTTTTTTTTTTTTTTTTTAGATATTTTCTATTTAATTGAAAATGTTTTTTTGTTTAGAAATTTTCAACAAGCTGAATTTATTTATGCATAATTTAAACAATAAATAATTGTAATTTTGTTTAGACTTATGTGTTGGATATGTAGATTTGAGTAATTAAATCTGTGTATAATTTGAGTGTCCTAGGGATTTTTCACCAAGCAAAATGCACTTATGTATTCATTCAGAAAAAACAATTTAAACAAAATAGAATTGTAATTTGTTCAAATTTATATGTTGGATATGCAAATTTAAGTGGCTAAATTTGTATAATTTGAGTGTTCCTCGAATTTTTCCATAGGCCCAATACATTTCATTCAGAAAAACAATTTAAACAACAAAAATTTGTAAATTTGTTCATATTTATGTGTTGGATCTGCAGATTTGAGTTGCTAAATTTTTATAATTTGAGTATCCCAAAATTTTTTCAGCACGCTGAATCCATTTATGCAATAAGAAAAACAATTTAAACAACAATTTTTTTTAATTTATTCATATTTATGTGTAGGATCTGCAGATTTGAGTGGCTAAATCTATATAATTTGAATATCCCAATAATTTTTCAGCACACTGAATCCATTTATACATAAAAAAACAATTTAAACAACAAAAAAAATTGTAATTTTGTTCAGATTTATGTTTTTTTTTTTTACAGAAACGGTTAATGGAGCTTTGTATTAATAACAATGGACATGCCACTGAGTTCTAGTTCTATACATCAGTAAAGATTTGCTTGAAAACTGGAAACTACTACCTGAAGATCCTAACTCATTACAAAATCATGGAAATAAAACTATTTCAGCGAGCTTGAACAGCTTCACGTTATTACATCATTTCTTGCCTATAATTTTTTTTTCTTTTTTGACACCGTTTGCCATTCAATACTTTGGTCCATAGATTGTTTTTCCAATGGGTCTAGAGGGTCTTCCTCGTTGGCTAGGTCTGCCCAACGTGAGGTCTGGGGTTTTGGCTGGGTGGGCGACTTGGGAGTGGCTTCTGCCTAAGCTTTCCCCTTAGCAGGGGGTTTGGTTTCGGCTTCATCTTCTGCTTCTTCTGCCGCTTCCTGGGCCTTGCTTTCAGTGCGCGGTTCCGACGGTGCCCCCATCCACCAGGTGGGTCTTTGGCTTTTGGACAGTCTTTTTTTCTCGAGTTGTTTTCCACAGCTACGGGCTAAATGCCCCGTTTTGAAGCAGTTCCTACACCTGAAACTGAGATTCTCATGGTCAAGGATTTGGGTCCTTGAGTAGTCCTTGCCTTGAAGAATTATTTCAGCTGAGAAATCTTTGGAGAAATCCATTTCAACACAGATTCGAGCGAAGGTGGAGCGGGCTGGCTTAGAGTTTGGACTTCTGCAGAGGAACTTGCCAAGGCCATTGCCAATAGATTTAAGAGACTCATCCCCCCATAAATGCAGGGGCAGATATGGAAGTCTCATCCAGACTGGAGCTGAAGAGATACAGTGCGTGGATGGGTCGAAGACAGGGGTCCATAGTTGCATGGGCAGGCCTGCTCTGCCCCAGAACCACGGCCCGACGTTAAACACCTTGTCTCTGTCGCTTGTAGAATCGAAAACTACTACAAAAAACCCCTTTGCACAAGGACAGGTAATGACTTCTCCCTCTAAAAGCGGGTACCATTTGAAAGAGATCCAGGAAAGTAGATCCGACAGATTGGGCCAATATCCATTAAACCTGCAAACTAATGAGTGCTTGCTGTAATGGCAAGCATGAATTAGGGCTTCCTTTAGCATTTGAACGGAGACTGTCGGAGCTTCAACTCAGATGGTCGAACTTGACGAGAGGCAGCCTCATGGGCAGCTGCATGCAGACCAGAGAGAAATCTCTGGCGTGAAGCCACCTCTTTAAAGGAAGGGCCGGAACTAGCGTGATCTCTTCCAACGGAGCACCAGGGGCCGTGGTTGCATGAGAGGGCGGCCCGGAAGAGAGAGCCGCGACCAATGGAGGGAGGCCAGCATCCGCCGCCGCAGCCGCACCAGGAGGGGCGCCTCCTTGCTTTGAAGAGGTCGGGGAGGCCGCCATTGGATCTTAGCTGAGCCGTCAGGGAG
This sequence comes from Picea mariana, assembly GCA_032191745.1. Taxonomy (NCBI): domain Eukaryota; kingdom Viridiplantae; phylum Streptophyta; class Pinopsida; order Pinales; family Pinaceae; genus Picea; species Picea mariana. The sequence continues at coordinate 26,430 of JASDQU010208018.1, read as the reverse complement.
AGCTACGCCCGCTACGTTGGGGGAAGAGAAGGGCACGAGGCCTCAGGGCCAGCGACCTGCGGCAGATCCAGGAGCGCAAGGGTTGCAGAGCGTTCTTTTGATGTTTGGTTTTTAATTTTGTACAGATTTATGTTACCCTACCAAAACTAACCAAAAAAAAATTTAACTAAACATCCCAGAAAAGCACAAGTGTGTAAAAACTATTCAATATACAAACTCAACATATATATTCTTATATAAAAGAAGTTCTAAATAGATTTAACTTTGCTCTAACTTTCTAGAGTTTCACAGCTTTAAACAAATCTGCAACAACAGCTTTATCCATTCTAACACACGAACGCTTCACTTTTGTCTGAATGCAATATAATCTGCTAAAGCCAATAGAGGTGTTGTCTTCGCTAGGTCGAAGTAAGATAACTCCTCCTTAGCTCTGTCCAACAATTCAATGCTGAATTCTTTTGATTTTTCCAAACCCATTAACTTCGGATAAGTGGTCTTATCACTCATCAAATCCTTTCCTGCAGTCTTGCCCAATTCTTCTGATGATTTCGTGACATCGAGTATGTCGTCCACAACCTGAAACAGAATCCCCACGCAACTGGCATACCTTCGAATTCTCTCGATTTCATCCTCCGACGCACCACCGATGATGGCGCCACACACGACCGAGCTCTCCAACAGCACTGCAGTCTTGTGACCGTGAATCCACTGGAGAGTCTGAAGGTCAACATAAGCATCCCCTTCGCTCACAAGATCCAGAAACTGCCCACCCATGATCCCCTGAGAACCTGTTGTTCTACCTAATTCAGAAACCATCCTCAGAATCCTATCGTTCCCCACAGTTTTGCTTGTGGAGACTGCAATGTGCTCAAAGGCAACTGAAAGAAGTGCAACTCCTGCAATAAGAGCAGTTYCTTCGCCGAAGACTTTATGATTTGTGGGCTTACCTCGGCGTAWATCATCATTGTCCAGGCAGGGCAWGTCATCATGGAGCAAAGTCATTACATGAATCATCTCTATTGCGCAGGCAATTGGCATGGCGAGCTCCTCKGTTCCTCCCACAAGYTCACATGCAGCGATGCACAGAACAGGACGAACTCGCTTCYCTCCTGATAGAATAGAGTACCTCATGGATTCATRTAAKTTKKGGGGAAAACGAAGTGGGACGGCCCTGTCAAGTGCCTCATTCACTGAGATTGCCTTGGCGTGCATGTACTTATTGAAATCGAATTCAACGACCGTCTTCACTTCTTCTGAAAGATCCAGCAACTGTACAATTGTGTTTGAGGATCTACATGATGATGCCGCATCTCTATATGAAGATAATTTCATCTTCAAATCCCCTCGGAGGCCTGGATGATCGCTATTAGAAACCCCCAATGAGGTTGAAAAATGCTTGGATGGTATGGGAACTCTTTTCACAGAATGCAAGTTATGACAAGTAGCTGGAATGCCTCTGTAAGCCATGGCTGCCATACCACTGTAAGCCATGTCGTCCTTATTTTATTCCTGCTGTCGACACTAAAAACAGAAACTCAAAGCAGGAGAGTACAGATCTTTGAATGCAACATAGAAATCTGCACAGATCTTGGAATGCATATCAGTTTACAGAAATCTGCACAAAGGAAAAATCAACTTCCTGTATCAATCAGAATTAGAAAAAACAGTTCACGCACGTGATTATTAAAAACAATTCACTCACGTCATTATCAAAAACAATTCACGCACGTGATTATCATAATGGGTGAATAGCGGCCGACAGTGCTTACACAATGAGTGAAGCCGGTCATGTTAACGTCTAATCCAATCATTTCCGCAATATTTCCACCACCCAAGTCGATGTTTGGAGGCACATGCATCTTTTCTCATGATTTGAACGTGTGGCTACTTTTTCGGGGTCTTTTTAATTACAGTTTTGTCAATAAAATAAAAAAAGAGTTTTCRATTACGATGTGATGATTACAATTTGTTAATATTGTCCATAAAATTAAAAAACAATTTTCAATTACCATGTGATGATTACACTTTGTTAATATTTAATTTTCAGATGGTGTTTTTTTTTAATTGATATTTAATTTTCAAATGGTGTTRTTTTTTTTATTGTTTCTATTGTTGAGCTTAAATCACACCTGTAATTCCATGTTTTTAATGTCGCGTGGATAAGTGGTCTTTAAAAAATAATTAGATCCATTTAAGTTTACATTTATTATGGGCAATCAACATTTATCTTGGGTTCAGAGGGATCAAATCTCTTAAGGTGTAAATCTTTTTTAGAGTGAAAAACTTGAAAGGTTTGTACCTTGAGGGATTTTATCCCTCTCGGGGTATGATTTTTATCGGGCTAATTGTTAAGTGCAGATACAAATCAATCCTCCTAGCTTCACTACGAAACTAGAACACAAGTAGACAGTACACTACTCTTTCCATAGATTTCAATTATCAAATGAGAAATGGATTTAGAACATACCTTTTAAATATTGAAGATTCGACTTTGCCAGTGCAATCCAAGCTTCGTCACGAGGTTTATGAGAAATATCTGTAAATAAGCACAAGCCAACGAAAACAAGAATAACAGATTCTATTTGATATGAAACTATGTACGTGATCAAGGAATCATACAATATGGACAAATGGCATTCATATAGGAAAGAAAAATATATATGTATTAAAGAATGTGGAAGAAATATACAACCAGATGCCTTGATGTCGTTAGGTTCCTTTCAACAGTTCCTTGCCTCCCACACACTTCTACTCTATGGATTTTGAGACCATAGGTCTGATAGCTACTCACAATCTATCTTGACAAAGCAAAGCTCAAAACCACTCTAACCAAGCTAATTTTCCCAAGCTCAATCCAACTAACCTTCTCCATGAGAGTTCCTCTCCTTTTATAAGCTGAAGAGGATAAGGTGAGGAGGTTATGATGATCCCACTAAATCATGAAAGTGAGTAAGCTCCAAACCGTTCGGAGGCCACCTCACCATAGAAGCTTCTCCTTCGAGAAGCATCGAGAAGATGCTCATTTTTCCCATGTACAGGAATTTCCTCACCCTAGCTATAGTTCAGCCTGCTGAAATCATGCATTTCCGCACCCTAGCTTTAGTGCAGCCTGCGCAAACTCCACAACCTAGCTATAGAGCAAGGTGTGGAAATCAGGCATTTCCGCACCTTGTGTATAGTGCAACCTGCGGAAATCTTCCTTAATAGGGTTTTTACAAAGGAAAGTACAACTTCTTCTCTCAGTAAAAGTTCTTCTCCCTTCTTTCTTCAGGAATTCAGGCCACTGACTCATTTGAAGGCAACATATAGGTTTAAATCATTAACGGTCATAAGGGTGACGAAAATAATGTGTAACAGAGAACCCCCCAAAGTATGAAGTTAGAATAGAGTGATAGCTGAAATACTTTGTCGAGTGTGTGTAGGGAACAAGGAATACGTCAGTTAAAAACCTGCCAACAAACAAGGAAATACAGTACAATAATATATCATCACTGAGGTAGGCATTCCCATACTTAGAATACAAATGAATCAAAGCATAAATGCTGACACACAAAGATCCATCTCAAGTAAGACAGGCCATGGCCACCAAACATACACTATGGATCCATGCCATTATGACTCAAATCTGAACATAGCCATCAAAAATACATTATGGATCTATGTGTTAAAGACTCAAATTTGAACATAGCCATGAGACATACACTATGGATCTATGCACCAGTACAACCTAAATATACTCCAACGCAACCTGAATCTGTCAGAAAAGATCCAGGGTCTTCATCTCCACCACTCTATAGTACAAATCTAACCATGCAAATGCATGTGATGAAGTCGAACATGGTAGAAACCACTTGATTACCGGTCATTAATGAATACCGTTAACAAGTGCGAGGGAAATCACCATTAATGTCAATGACTTCCAAGGTACTCTAGTACAATCAAACGGGTGTGGATTAATGAGTTGAAGTCGAACACTTGGTAGAATCTCCCAATCATGGGTCAATAATGAAAATCCACTGTCGAAAGTGAGGAAACCTGCCATTGAGACATGCAAGTTCCAAGGTACCAATTAGTTTCTAAGTCTAATTCCTGGATAATGAGTTGAAGTCGACAGGAAAAGACTTGTCACAGGAGGGCCTTAATGTATCCCCCATCAATGACACGAAACGGGTAACAAGATTTGAAGTAGATCAAAGTAACAAGTGATTTAAGACTGACTTAGGGATGTCCGACGCAATAGAAGGCTTAAGGACTACAGAAATGGTCGACGCAATAGAAGACTTTCTGGGTTGAAATTCTCTTTGAACATATTAACGACACAACAATTGTCTTGGAAACGCTGACTCAACAACAGGGATCACATACCAATATGTAATCTTAGAAAGGGGTATGATCAAGAGACAAGTGGATTTTCTGACCTAGACATATAGCAAGTGAAAGGGTGTCATGTTCAAAAGCGACTCTTCCATAGAATACAGGTTTAGATACATTTCTTTCCCAATTTCCCCCCACCATTTCTGGCGAGTACCTCTTTATTTTTACAGAAGCTTGAGGAGGATAACATATGCTTGAAATGTAAGCTCATCCTTCAGATGAGTCCCTCGGAGTATGTTTAATGAACCCTAGGAAGGAGTGGTTCTGTCCCATATGGGCCTTTCAATGTTTGATTTACGAGTCCAAAGAAAGAAAACTCAGGGGTTTTTCATGTTTAGAGAGTCTGAAAAACACTTAAAGAGAACTCTCTCAGTTTGTTTTTTATAAGTTAGTCTGATGAGACCGAAAAAGAGATAAAGTATCGCTCAACAGACATGCTTTCTAATACTTTAACGAGCGTGAAGAGAACAAGATCGCTTGACAATCTTTTCATGTTTAGAGAGTCTAGAAAGAGCTTAAAGGGAACTCCAAGGGGTTCCTTTTTCGTTTAGCCTTTACGAGTCCGAAAAAGTGATAAAAATATAGTTGATTACATTCTCAAGTATTTACGAGCATGAGAAAGAACAATGACTAAGCTCAAGATTGTTTTCATTGTTACGCAAGCTTTAAAACAAAGCAAAATTATGATTGGGATAGATTTTATTTTTTTACAAGATTAAAACTAAACAAAACTATGCTTGGACCTGGTTTCATTTTTACACAAGCTTGAACCATAGAAAAATATGCTTGCAAATTCCCAACACAAAACACAAGGATGGTTGGTACTTAGCCCCCAATTTAAGAAACTAGCGGCTCAACTTCAGCATGAAGTCCAGAGGCTGGAAGCAAATGCCCCCCAAGCTTCGTTTCATCCAACTGCAAAGGAGAATTAAATGAAGCTTCAAATACTAGACGAAGGACTTGACTCAAATAGAGAGGGGGAACAATTTGTTTCATTTTTTAACGAGCTTGACACATAAACAGGAACTATGCTCGTAACCTCTATTTCATTTTTTAACGAGGTTGCAACAGAGCCGCAAAAACTATCCTCATAAGTTCCTCTATTTCATTTTTTTAACGAGGTTGCTACAGAGACACAAAAACTGTCCTCAGGGATGGTTTCATTTTTTAACGAGCTTGAAATTAGAAAACCATGCTCAAAGTTGGTTTCATTCTTTAACGAGCTTGAAATCAAAAAATCATGCTCAAAGATGGTTTCATTGTTTAGCGAGCTTGAAATCAAAAAATCATGCTCAACGACTCTCTTCTTGGTCATGGATTTCAAGAGGACAATGCTCTGGAAGGACACCATGTCAAGGGACAAAAATCGATCATGGATTCCAATAGATCTTCACTGGATGGAAGAGACACGCTCTGGAAGGACACCATGTCAAGGGTTGTGACAGGGTTAAAGAGATCAAGCTCTAAAAAACCTATCAAAGAGATCACCATGTCAACTACCAGATCTAAGTCATAAGAGACTAAGCTTACAGTGAGAGACTCATCTTCATCAGTAGTTGAAGGCATGGGAGACAACGCCACATAATTACCTTCTGGCAGGAGAAATAACGTCTGCATACAAGAACAATTTAGGGAGGTCATCCAGTTAGGACCGATGAATGAAAGTTGATCAATAGTCACAATTCTTCCATCGTGAGGGAAAGATATCGCACGAAAAAGAGTGGACACAATAGATTTCATGGCATAGACATAATCTCGCCCAAGGAGTAAAGAAAAATCCAAGGGGTCTTGGACTACCATGACATCAATAAAGACAATTTTCCCTCCCAAAGTTACGGGAAACTGAGGAAGGGTCCCTAAAGGTTGGCTGGTTCTTCTGTTAAAAGCTAACAGATTCTGCGTAACCAAGGCAAGTTGAGGACAACCCAAAGCTTGCCAAGAAATAGAGGATAAAATAATAATGGACACACCTTCATCTATTAGTGTCTGAGGAATGTCCCGACCACAAACCTGCACTATAATATGAAAAGGAATGTGAGAGGGAAGACAAGGTCCATTTAGCACACCCCAATTAAAAAGGATGGCCTTATTACTTTCAGGGGGTTCCACGGGAGAAGGAGGAATACCCCCCGGCATGGTAGAGTCTGTGTCAATAAGAAAAACATGGTCAATATCGGGTTCAATCTCGAGGGGGAGAGTAGGATTGGCCGATGACGAGATCAGATCAACCACCTGGGTTGCATTCTCCATGGGGAGAATGAGGTTGAGGGATGGAAACAGATCGACCTCTTGGCTTTCACTCTCTAGAGGGAGAGTGGGATTGATCGAGGATAGGATCAGAACAACCACTTTGTCAACTGGTTCAACTAAGGACATAATCAAATTGACGACATGATCAACTGGATTGACCGACGAAGGTACCAAATTAATCATTCCATCAACTATAGGTGGGTCGAGAGTAAGCTTGCGATAAGCATATGGAAGTTGAGGTTGTGAAACAATCATGTCTTCCAATAATTTCGAGGTTTCGTCCATACGAGGGGAAATGTGAGTTAGATGAATCCCTTTGCATAATGTCAGGCTGTTGTATTAAAGATGTTTTAATTACCTAAAAACACTGAATTGTCAAACCAAGGTAAGTGAACTTAGAGCTGCTACACTATATGTGATGGTAAGATTTTAATTCCTATCTAAAGGTTATTCTGAGAAGAAAACACAAACTTACTCTTAGAAACTGAACCCTAATGATTATCTTGAAACTAATCATTTCTTGTCTAATTCATCAAATGGAAACAGTTCTGAGTTTAAGTACAGGCATTTCTATTCCTAATCTAATATAATCACCCAAGACTTATCTTAAACATCTAATCATCATCATATCTATCTAAACCATAAAAGAGAGATCATTTAAAAAACCTTTTAATCTAAGCATCAAAACAATTCTAAATCTAACCCAGGTGAAACAAATAAATGTCCTATTTTACCCTACAGGTACTGGAAGCTTCCTTTAATCCGACTATAAGCTAGCTATCCTAACAGAACAGAGTAATTCTAAACTCAAATTCTCTTTAAATATGATCAAACTGAAAACTAAAAAATAGAGCAAATCTAGATTAAGCACTTGGTTCATTCTTCAAATTCTACAGGGATAAATAACGCATTCAACATTCATCAATCTATGAGATAATATCAAACTGAAAATGATCTAACCGAAAAATGGCTAAGCCAGAATTTAACAGAGTAATTCCAAGTTCAAAAACTAACTCACATGCAGATTCTAAAACTAAAAATAAACTAACTCTACTGTGGAAAAGAGACAGCGAATTGAACCTGTTAGTGGGCCCAACCAAGAGGTGCAATCACCCTAAAACAAAACCAAAGCTACTCAGATTTTTCCATGCAAAAATTGTCTCATACTTCACGCTCCATAATTCATAAAACAAACTCAAATTATTTTAACAATGAATAACATAACGAATATCAAGTTGTATTATCAGAAATCGTATCACATAGCATATTGTAACCAACGTTTCTTGAGAGCGATCCCAGTTTATATAGATCCTCCTCAAAATAGTTTTGAAAATAGGTGCATTAATCTAAACGGATCTTAGATCCGAAAATGACTCATAGTCAGTTAAAATGAACTTCACAGCTTCATGACATGCAGTGTCAAGAAGCGTGGATCATAAAGCATTATAATAAAACAGTTCTACAATCTCGCCCTGATTCAGCATATTGAGTTATGACTCAATCAATTATATGAATCGGATTGTCAATCCACTCTCTCCATGTCGTGCAAGTCTTTGAAATCTTCTTTGGAATCTCCACTAAGTGCAAGCCGGTACCTGGTACTGATGAGTTATGTTTCAAAGGAACAAGTACCTAACTCATGTCACGTTAGTATCAATATTAGTTTAAAATATCAAAATACATTAAAAAATAACTTGAATCATAGGAATACTTTGAATAGCCCCATTTAGTTGTAAAAGGATGTCAAATGTGTCATGGTAAGGCCAGAAGGAAATGATACTATATATGAAAATGGGGGTATATTTGACATGATATAGGCAAAAATATAGTCAAAACTGGAGACTAACATTCCCCCAAGCTGAAGTCTTTTCCTGTCCTCAGACAACAAAAAGTCAAAAACTGAGATTCATCAGAGTGTTGCAGCAGCTGCAACCAACATTTGCAATTTCTCATGTTTCTTCATGCTTTTGATTTCCTTCTTAAGAACTCGATTAATGATGATGTGCTTCCTGGCAATCTTCTACAGTCTCCTATTCTTCTGAAAAATACCTTTATTTTTTCATTTTAATTGTTCAATCTTTGACGAGAAATGAGCTTGCCTGAGTTTCATAAGTTCATTTTCTGTTTTGATGTGCCGATCTAGTATGGTATATTCATGTAACTTCTCTTTTAACCTGTGATTCCTGCTTTCCAATCTGGCTACCATTGGTCTCAAGGATCTACTGGAAGAGATTTCACARTAAGATTSAAATGTTTTACCATGTYCTTGTTGTGTTTGAGGGTTGGACRCATGAGTGAAMTCATCTGGTCTTTGATCATGGGTGTCGACTGGRCTAGGTTCAGGAGTAAACTCATCATATACTTKAACAGGGWTGTCGACTAGACTGGGTTCAGGAGTAAACTCGTCATATACTTGAATAGGGTTGTCGACTGGACTGAGTTCATGAGTGAACTCCTCATACACCTGAACAGGGGTATCCACTAGCATTTGAATTGGCTTGTCCTGCTCAATTTCTTTGGGTGCATTAKCTTGCCGATTGACTTTACGGACTTTTCGAATCAATTGGGAGAGATTCCATGTCATCTCAGAAGACTCTGGAGCCTCCTCATGATCATCCATACTTTTTAATCTTTCCTGTGGTGGGTAACTAGGCACCGAGTTATCCATATCTGACAGTGTGTGTGTTCATTTTCGTTTGTGATTTCTCCTAGGTTTGTCAATTAACTCCTCAAGTTGTTCCACATCAATAATATTTGTAGCAGTTGGAGGAGAAATCAGAATTTCAACATTCGCCTCTGTAGGAACAGTGTTTTCCACTCTTTCATGGTTAGTTTCCACACCATCAGAACCATGGACATCAAACGAATGTTCTGTACCAGGATTATCATCACTGGCCTCACTTGTGCAGTCTGGTGTATTCTTAGGGTCATCACAGATTTTGGTCAGGGTTTTAACACCCTTTTTCTTAGAGTTCGACTTCTTCTATGGAGGAGCGGACTCAATATTTTTATCTTTAGATTTGTCAGAAGCTAGGGTTCTTACAACGAACATATCCCAAGATTCTTGTTTGTGGGATAACGCAGACTTAACCAAAATTTTGACAAGACCAAAATGAAACAAGCTACTTCTAAAATCTTTGGATTTGCGAACTTGTTCTGCCATTTTTTTCAAACTTTTCAACAGAAAATAGGGGATGTTTATCAAATGGTTACCTTTGAAATGTAGCAGGAGTCGAGCATGACATGGAAACACGATCGTGTACTGACCTTCGCAAGTGAGGTAGCATTGGAGTATGGATAGCAACTGAGCCCATTTTGGTTCCAACCACGACCTTGATGTGCACTATGACCACTGTAATTTTTGATACTGGGGTTGTAGGAGCTGCGTGCAGAGCTTCTTGTTGACTGGATGGCCCTTCGTCCATTTCTAACCAGTGCTGGGTAATTGAATTACTTCGGAAATGAATTTTTTTGTGACTTCAAACTCTAGCTCGCCCACTTTAGCTAGTCCACCATGAAAGTGCAGAGCGAACTGAAGTGTCACTGTATCATCATACCCATCAAATTTTTTGAAGAACGACTCCCATCCAACTTTTTGAAAAATGTGTTTGGTGGCTTCATACTCAGAAAGAGCCTCCAAATCTACATAAGTCTCAGGTTCGTGACGATTCGCCACCATAATTTCACTTGGTGTAACAGGAAAGGTCCATAGGTGAGCAGCGGAATTAGATGAGGGMAACAGAGGAATAGAGTATGATGTGTGAAATAGTCGTGAGAGGAATTTTAGAAGGACATTTGAAATGTCGTGAGGATCGATAGCATGTAAGGAAATGATGATGGTCATACACGTTTTCAAAATATTATTACATATGAATCGTGTTGAATTCAGCCAAGATAATGTAGTGCATTTCCCATGATATGAAATGTCAAGAAGGATTGGCTTGTTAGGTACAGAGTATAGGGATAATGAAATGTTATGGAGTATTGAGGCATTCCTAGTTCAAATTATTAATATGTAATTTAATACATTAAACCAACATGAAACTAAGCATACCTGAATTAGATTACCTACTCCCTGTTATGCATTTCTTACTGTAGAGATCTTTGAAGTCAAGTCTGAATCTGGAGAGCGCTAAAATTGTAACTGGAATTTGTATTG
>JASDQU010208017.1:5503-28270 GCA_032191745.1 Picea mariana | reverse complement strand
ATTTAGCTTTTCACTTATGCTGATATGAGGTGTTACCCAATGAAATGATGCCCTTCGATGGAGAGAAAATTGGCCTTTTCCTTTGCATTTATTAACATTTTACCTAATCAAATGGTTCTTTTCAATGGAGGGAAAAGCATGTCTCCTTGTATATTGAAATCTTTTTCTACTTCATGATATCTTTCATCTGTGATGTTGTGATTATTCTCCTGCCCACACTAAAGCAGGTGACCAACATCAGATATCTCTAATAGAGACTATTCTCTCTCTGACTCGTAAATTATAGACCCCAAAAAACATCTATGCACACCAGCAACCATGGAATTACAATCAATTGTTATAGTCTTATCTAAATATTAGCAAAAAAATCTTAGGTCATTATTTAAGATTGAAATAAAAGAATCAATGCCACCTAGTGGCTACAAGGATATGAAAGCGTTAAGAACACTGTATCTAATGGATACATAAACTAAGAGGATAAATTGTTAATAAAAAAATTTGAGTTTCTTAAATATAGACCGATGATATAAATTTAAATATTGATATGGCTAGTATCTTAGCAAAGGTTAGTGTACCTGTCCCTCTTAGTACTGATATTGTATTTTTTTTTTAAATACCTACAAGAAGGTCTCTATTGCGACATTTTGGAGTGTCTCTCCCATAGCAACCACGTCGGAGATGATACCTCTTAACGTCTCTCTTCCCACGTTCTAGACGAGAACTTGCCACCTTCAAGACGTCGGTCTTGCAACGTTCTAGATGTCTCTATTGCCACGTTTCAGACGTCTGAAATGTCTCACTTTCCATGTTTGAAACGTCGGTCTTGCCACCTTTCAAGTGTCTCTCTTGCCACGTCTGAAATGTCTCACTGGCCACATTTGCAACGTCTCACTTGCCACATTTGAAACTTCGGTCTTGCCACGTTTGCAACGTCTCTCTTGCCATGTTTGAAACGTCGGTCTTGCCACGTTTGCAACGTCTCTCTTTCCACATTTGAAACATTGGTCTTACCATGTTTGAAACATCAGTCTTGCCATGTTTGCAACGTCTCTCTTGCCACATTTGAAACGCCGGTCTTGCCACATTTGAAACGTCGGTCTTTACACGTTTGAAACATCGGTCTTGCCATGTTTGCAACGTCTCTCTTTCCATGTTTGAAACGTCGCAATACAGACGAAAACTAGGTCGTCGAAAAAATGACATCATGTGAAATGACATTTTAGGGGGTCGGAGGTTTGTCGGTCTTCCGATAATAGAAAGTGTCAATTGCGTCGAACACGCCGTCGGAATTTGACCCAAATGCAGTAGTGCCCCCAAGCTGGGACTAAGCTCCACCCCCAAGGTGAGGAATCCTAGGCTAGGATGAGGTTACAGAGAAAACACACAGTCACAAGGAAGGAATTCTCTCCGAGGAACCACTCATACTCACTTCCCACAGACTCTCCTTCCCCACATGCCTGTTCCACCCCAGGAGTATACACCTTCTCTGTCACCTAGACAGTCCTTCGGCTGCAAACCTCCCTTGCCTTGGGTTTCAGCAATAGACCGGACCAGAAGTCTCCGAGATCTGTGGCAACTATAGGGTTCCTTCGAGGAGTTCTCTCCTTCCTTTGTGCACTCTCTCACCTGGAGAGAGTCACTCATAGGCCAAGCAACCTATTCTTCTAACTTCAATCACATGTCTCACCTAGAGAGAGTGTTGTACAAATTGGCCAACAGGCCTCACGTAGTCCATCACTGCGTGACCACAACAACCAACAAGGAAATAAAACACGGGCTTTCCAAATAGGCTCAACAATGACACGATGGTCTCACGGTTATGGCTTTGGGACAGAGACTCCACACACAGACTTGATCTCCTCAGACAGAGGATGCATCGACTTTTCCAGAAATCAACACAAGTTATTCCTGAAATCAACACATAGACTTCACCCCCCAGTTTCAGAATGGCACGAGGTCTCTCGCAAGGGTCAGATGATCTAAAAATAGAAGACTGACTTGTTATGCTATGCAAGCACCCTCTACTCCATTAAATAAACTTTACAGGAACTTGCTTCATGTGTTAAAATATGCAAGATAGATTATGTGTTAAGTTCATGCTTCTTCCTTTAAATGTTCATGTGTGAGAAAACGTTCTTTTAAATGGTTAAATATGTGCTTTAAATAAAAACACAACAACATAACTTGTAGCAAATAAACCATCAAACTCAGAACAATAACAAGATGATAAAGGAGTTCACCCCTCTCTGGGCTACATCTCCTTGAACCTCCATCAATGGACTTGGCTCTCTGGGATTAATTAGTCAAAGATTCTTTTATAAGCTGTTTCTCAACTCCAATGGAAAAACAGATTGTACCATTGGGATCAGAATACATAAAAACCCCAAAAATGACTAATAAAACTCTGAAAACGGATTATGGCTCATCCAAACATGACCTCTTCTACATGTGGCCATAAGCTTCACTGAGCTTCTCTTTGAAAAAAACACCCATAAAATTCCTCAATAGCCTCTGAAACTTGTCCCAATGTGTTCAGAGCATAACAATTATCCAAAAATGACTATTCAGTCACAGAAAGCAAACTTGGACTCACCAAAACATGTCCTCGATCAATGAGGGCTTCAAGCTCCCTAGAGCTTCCTGAAACTTCAATGGTTAAAAACCTGCAAAAGAAGTCTTCAAATGGTTGTGAAAATAGTGCCAATGGATTCAGAACGTCCAAAAACCCCTAGCTGGGCTTTTACGGCACCGCATTCGGCCAAAAGATGAAGAAGATAGGCCTCCTGCAATTCTCTTCCTTCAAGCTTGCTATCTCTGGTTCGACAAAATGCACCTATGTATGTTGAACCTAGAACACGCTCCCAAACGCATTCTTAAACCCAACATCGAGCACAACCGCATAATGGTGCAAACTATCGAACAGTTATGGGCGTGCCAACCCCTAACCGTCAAACTCGTGGGCACATGGGTCTTCCATAAGACCACGCACATATACATATAAAGGGCTAGTCGTTAAAACCCAAGTCACATGGGTAGGCGCCATGGGACCAGGCGCGCGGACCTTTGAAAAATTTAAACCACAAGCACATATAACAAGGTCATATGATTAAAGTCCGTATGACCGGGGCTTTGAATATGGTTTAAAAACTCCTGCGCGCTCCATGTATAAACCAATGGTCATATAAATAAATGCATGTGACTGGGTCTAGGGCTAAGCCCCAGCCTGGACGTGCCCCATAACACATTTCAATGCATTTCAAATACAATTAAACACATATGGTAACTAAGGACCACCGTCTAGGCTAGTGGTAGCCCACACACTACCAAAGCGCTTTCCAAAAGGAGAGGTCTGGGGTTCAATCCCCATGGGATCCATTATATTTTGATCAAACATCCAATATAATGGTGCCACGTGGCAGCCCATGACTAGGCCACGTGTCACCACGCCATTTTCTCAATAAATTCCACGTGTCGAAACATGATTCGACCACATATGCCAATAACGGAATTCCACATCACCAACTACCACCTGGACGTACAACCTCTGCCACGTCAATGTACGTTCATGCCATGTCAGCATCCGTACGGACTGTACGGACTACACAGTCAACATCCATTTTTTTTACCTGTTTGATGATTCGAACAGATCGTGATATCTCTCGCTCCTGACGTCCGATTGAACCCAAACAAGTTGTGTTGGGTTCATGATGATGAGGGTTACGCTCTCATTTGTTTTGAGGCAATTCCGAGAATGTTGATTTTTGAGCTAAAATTTGACCCCTGGTCCAGATTTTGATCACACCTTCCCACTGAAAGGCTTTTGGACCCACAAAAGCTTATGATTATCTGTCTGAGCTCCAATACTCTTCTTCTTTCAAGTTATATCAACTGATTCTACTTGAAAAGTCTTTTGATAATCACCTGGATACTTTGACATTCCTTGCACTGCAATTGGCTATGTCCCTCAACCATTGTTCTCTAGCTGTTGCTGACCCATTGTTCTCTTTGTGCTTGGAATACTACCAACCTTCCCATTGAGAATCATGTCCCTCTTGTGAACTCTTTTACGTCAACACAATCAACTCTCCAATGGCTGCAAAAACTTTCCCGCGACATCTTGTCACAAGCCAAGAAAACCATCAATCTTGAAAACAAATTTATACAAGACTGAAAATGATGCCAACAAAGTCTTTTTCTCTTCAAACAAATTGTCACATCTTGTACTTCATCAAAGAACATGGTATTTTCCTGCATCTTGGTGTACTCAAAATTGACTTACAAACCAACAAACACCATCAGCTAAACACAAGTAAAAAAACATGATCGACACACATAATCATCAAGACAACATCGACACCAGTCAAGACTCATTTGAAACATATCAACCTTCCAAAATGACAAGTCGACAAACATGATACACAATCATGTTACAATCATGAGTCATTCATGATGAACTATCACCAGGTTCACTGCTTATACATACACAAAAAAAAATGCATGTGCATGACTTTTCAACTCTCCTTCCAGTACAAACATAAGTACATAAACCCAAAACATATGGGTACATAAGAGATGAATATGAAAAAGATATATGGCTGTAAAAAGTGAACATCATACTCCACTTTTACATCCTCTTGGCGAAGTTGTGCAACAACAAGAATGCCTTCAAATGAAATGCATTCACATGCAAACTTGTATCATATAAGTTATGATAAACTGCTACAACTTGTCATACTCCCAACTTAAATGAACACATAAGGCTGAAATATGCATCTACAACAGAAAAATGCAAGCCTTACTTGCTCAAGAAATCCAACCATTTCTTACCAAGCCAACTCAATGGTGACTTTTTCTGCTGAAAATCATCCTCTTGTGAATCATATTAACTCACATCGATGATGGAATCTCCTCTTCCATTCTTGCCAATCGCTTTATCCGTCTGCTTCTTGTGTTGTGGATGAGTAGTTGGATGTAATGCCCAACATTGGTCAATGAGATGACCCCTCTTCTGACAATGAGTGAAAATCTTTTGCATCCTCTGTTCACGTTGACTTTACTTGTAAAGTTTCCTGAAAGTGGTTAATCTTTTCCAACATTTTGAAATATGATGGTTATATAAACCACAATATGTACATGGATTTTTTCTTCCATTTTTACATACAAATTTATCATGCTTAACATAATCAAAAGCAACTGAATGATAAGCATAACTATACCTTGAACATTCACCTTTATCGCCTCTTTGAGGAGGTGAATCTGAAGAGTTACAAGCTCTCCTTTGAAGACCAACAATAGTGTTCTTGTCCTCATCACTGTCACAACTCTTTAGTTTCACACATTTGCATTCATCTTGAACACAAGCCTTGCCTGCTGGAGGGATTGAACTTTCAACAAAAGTTCTTGAACTTTCACCTTTATAACCTTCTTGAGAGGTGAACTTGAATCAAAATTTGTTCTTGGAACTTTTTCCCTTGTCTCCTCGACTTTGGAATTTGCTCCATCTCTTCATTCATATCCAAGACCACAATACTTGGGTCTTTCTTCAACAACAATAGGCTCAACAATGCCTTGTGCATGCTTTCCCAAACCTCTACCTTCATAGCCCATTTTTAACAATAACTTGGACCCTATTCCTCTTGTGTGATTTTCAAAAACACCAAAACATTCATCTTGAAAGGAATTTGAAGATAAACTAACATTACATACTTCATGTTCATGCATGTACTTGGTAAGGGTTTCCTTTGCCTCATGGAGTTGAGTCTCCATCTCATGCAACTTTTCAAGAAGCTGGTCTTTCTCCTTCTTCATGGCCATCAACTGCTCTTCAAGGGCAATGCTCTCATTTCTGTCTTCACACATCTCTTTCATCAAATCTCTCATGGTTAGAATCTCCTTCAACATCTATTTGTCAAAGAACTTGGATTTTGAAGATGTATGAGAACTACCAATGTTTGAAGCTTCCTCCATCTTTGCAGGATATCAAACTTCAACACAAAACTTGCACAAATACCAACAGCTAAATCTCAAGCTATCAATGGAAAACACATGAGCAAAACAAACTAGTGTTATGATACCACCTGATCTGAAAAATAGAAGGCTGACTTGTTATGCTATGAAAGCACCCTCTACTCCATTAAATAAACTTTACAGGACCTTGCTTCATGTGTTAAAATATACAATATAGATTATGTGTTAAGTTCATGCTTCTTCCTTTAAATGTTCATGTGTGAGAAAATGTTCTTTTAAATGGTTAAATATGTTCTTTAAATAAAAACACAACAACATAATGTGCAATAAATAAACCATCAAACTCAGAACAATAACAAGATGATAAAGGAGTTCACCCCTCTCCGGGCTGCATCTCCTTGAGCCTCCATCAATGGACTTGGCTCTCTGGGATTAATTTGTCAAAGATTATTTTACAAGATGTTGCACAACTCTAATGGAAAAATAGACTATACCATTGGGATCAAAATACATAAAAACCCCAAAAATGACTAATAAAACTCTGAAAACGGATCATGGCTCATCCGGACATGACCTCTTCTACATGTGGCCATAAGATTCACTGAGCTTCTCTTTGGCAAAAACACCTGTAAAATTCCTCAACAGCCTCTGGAACCTGTCCCAATGTGTTCATAGCATAACAATTAGCCAAAAATGACTATTCAGTCATAGAAAACAAACTTGGACTCACCGAAACATGTCCTCAATCGATGAGGGCTTCAAGCTCCCTGGAGCTTCCTGAAACTTCAATGGTTAAAAACCTACAAAAGAAGTCTTCAAATGGCTATGAAAATAGTGCCAATGGATTCAGAACGTCCAAAAACCCTAGCTGGGATTTTACGGCACCTCATTCGGCCAAAATATGAAGAAGATAGGCCTCCTTCCATTCTCTTCCTTCAAGCTTGTTGTCTCTAGTTCGACAAAACACACCTCTATACGTTGAACCCAGAACACACTCCCAAACGTGTGCTTAAACCCATCACTAAGCACAATTGCATAATGGTGCAAACTGTCGAACAGTTATGGGTGCGCCAGCCCCTAACTGTCAAACTCATGGGTACATGGGTCTTCCATAAGACCACTCACATATACATATAAAGGGCTAGTGGTTAAAATCCAAGTCACATGGGTAGGCGCCATGGGACCAGGCGCGCAGACCTTTGAAAACTTTAAACCACACGCACATATAACAAGGTCATATGATTGAAGTCCATACGACCGGGGCTTTGAATATGGTTTAAAAACTCCCACGCACTCCGTGTGTGGTCCTTATTTACAAGGTCATATGACTGAAGTCCATACGACTGAGGCTTTGAATATGGTTTAAAAACCCCAACCCAGACGCACCCCATAACACATTTCAATGCATTTCAAATACAATTAAACACATATGGTAAATAAGGACCACCGTGTGGGCTAGTGGTAGCCCACACACTACCAAAGTGCTTGCCAAAAGGGGATTTTTGGGGTTCGATCCCCATGGACTCCATTATATTTTGATCAAACAACGAATATAACAGTGCCACGTGGCAGCCCATGACTGGGCCACGTGGCACCATGCCATTTTCTCAATAAATGCCACGTGTCGAAACATGATTCGACCACATATGCCAATAATAGAATGCCACATCACCAACTGCCACCTGGACGTACGACCTTTGCCATGTTAGTGTACGGTCATGCCATGTCAGCATTCGTACGGACTGTACAGACTGCACAGTCAGCGTCCCTTTTTTTTACCTGTTTGACGATTCGAATAGATCGCGATATCTCTCACTCCCGACATCCGTTTGAACCCAAACGAGTTGTGTTGGGTTCATGATGATGAGGGCTATGCTCTCGTTCATTTTGAGGCAATTCTAATAATGTTTATTTTTGAGCTAAAATTTGACCCCTGGTCCAGATTTGGATCATCGGACAGGACATACGGTTCAAAAGATGCATGGGGCTCTTCCAGAGGTCGAATGGTTCATGCTCAGATGGTCGGGTAGAATGGAGGAGGACCCCCCAACACGGTTCATCTCAGCCATTTTATTTGCATGCATTCTTTCAGCATGCATTCCTTCCATTTGGAAGTTGTTTGTGCTTCCAAAAATAACTTAGGATAAAACATACTATTCACATGTATTTTGGAATAATATTAAAATATTATTCCCCAAGGACTTAAGCCCCCAGGCTTAGCCCCCTAAGATCAACACTTAGCCCCTCTTCACACCTTCCAACCCCTAATCCCTTGCCCACTTTGTGGAATCTTAGTGCCCCATCACTCATTCATCGTGGTCGGTCTACACGTGGCAGTGTTTATATTTTATTAATGTTCTGCATAGATACATGTACAAAATAAATCTCTTGTCCTTCAACCCTTAGGCTCTTTGGCCTAACAATCACATAATCCCACCAGCTTATAAAAAGTTGGCTCACCAACCTATAAAACATATTTACAATTCATTTCATAACCAAGATTTACAATAGAGCTCGGCCTTGTGGACATTACATGCATCCTCCCAGGTCGTCGAGTGTGGACTATAGTTGTCCCACTGGACCTTGACCTGATCTACTGTTCGATGTCGTAGATGTCGTATGCGATGATCCAAGATGCATATCGGCTCAATCGTGAGTGCCAACTCGTCCAACACCTACAAAGAACTCATGTCAATAACATGTGTAGGATCACTAATATAATGTCTCAAAACAGATACGTGAAAAACATCGTGCATACGCCTCAAAGAATCAGGCAAGGATAGTCGATAGGCGACGAGCCCCTTTCTCTCCACAACATCGAAGGGTCCCACAAACTTTAGAGAGAGTTTAGCTCCCATTCCAAATTTTATTGAAATCTTATGTGGTTTAACCCACAAGAAGACTCGATCGCTAACCTCATAACTATGGTCGACACGGTGCACATCAACATAACTCTTCTGTTGATCCTGCACTTCTTTAATCATTTGTCTTATTGTTTGCATTTGCTCTTCCATTTATTGGATTTCTTCTGGTCCCACCAGGAACCTATCCTCAAGCTGATCGCAACTCAAAGGCATCCGACACAGTCACCCATAAATAAACTCGAAAGGCACCATCTTAATGGTTCTTTGGTAATTGTTGTTATAAGCGAACTCCACCAGTGGAAAAATTTTTTCCCAATGCTTTTGTTGGTCCATCACGTACATGTGCAACATGTCCTCCAAGGTCTGGTTCATTCGTTCAGTCTCCCCATTAGTCTCCAGGTGATACGTTGTACTGAAGTTATGTTGGGTTCCAAGGCTTCTTGGAAAATCATCCAAAATCGTCCAATAAACACCGATCCTCGATCGGATATAATCCTCTTAGGCACGCCATGCAGTCTCACAATCTCACTGATGAAAACTCTAGCTATGTCAGGTGCATAGTACATTGTACGCACAGGAATAAAATGATCACTCTTTGTCAAGGTGTCTACTACTACGAAAATCGAGTCATGTCTCCTTACCGTCAGTGGCAATCCAACAATAAAATCCATCGAAATAACCTCCCATTTCAATTCTAGAATAGTGTGTAGTTGTAGTAATCTTGCTGGATGTCTATGTTTAGCCTTTACCTACTGACATTCTAGACATCTAGCCACATAGTTTAGTATGTCTTCCTTCGTTCCCTTCCAGAAGAATAAGGGTTTAAGGTCTTCTCTCATCTTCGTGACTCCCAGGTGATCCATGTAAACTACTGTATGAGCCTCGCTTAGGATCATGCTCCTCAACTTGTCGTTCGGTGCTACATAAATCCAGTTTTTAAACCTCAATAAACCATTGTCATCAAATGAAAATTCTTCAAATATTGGTACCATCATTGTGTTTTGTCCGATAAAACCATCGACCTCTTTGTACTAGTCATCGTCACACTGTAAAGTTAGAATATTTTCACATAGATTCGTTTGAAGAAGCAACACTGAAAATATGTGTGGTCTATGACTCAGTGCATCTTCCACTCGGTTCATTGTTCCTTTTATGTAATTAATCTCAAATTCATACTTGCTAAGCAATTTTGACCAATTTCGTTGTGGCGCGTTCAGGTCGCTTTGCGTAAAGACGTGTTGTAGTCCACAGTGGTCACTCTTTAGTTCAAATTTTTGTCCAACAAGGTAGTGTCTCCAAACCTTCAAGCCATATACGATGGCTAACAACTCCAAATCGTGTGTCACGTAGTTCTCCTCATGCCTTCTCAGTTTTCTCAAGATGTAAGCAATCACTCATCCGTCTTGCATCAAGACTCTGCCTAAGCCTTCCTTGGATGCGTCAGTGCATACCAAGAAGTCTGTGTCCATGTCAAGGACCTTTAGTATCGTTGTTGTTGTCAACATCTCTTTAAGCCTCTGAAATGCTTCCGTGCATTTCTCGGTCCAAACAAACTTCTTGTTTTTCTTCTGCAATTTCGTGATCAGATTTTCTATATTTGAAAATCCCTCGATGAACTGTCGATTGGATCCTGCTAAACCCATGAACCTATGCACTTCCAGTACATTCGTCGACATAGGACATTCCATAATAGCCTCAACCTTTGTTGGATCCATGATGATATCTTCACCGGAGATGCAATGCCCCAAGTAGTGAATCCTTGAATGATAAAATGAGCATTTGGAAAACTTCCCATACAATTTGTGCTCTTGCAAACACTGTAGTACCAAGCACAAGTGCTCATCATGATCCTTCGTCATCCAAGAGTAAATCAAAATATCATCAATGAATACTTGGACGAACTTGTCCAAGTACTCGGGGAACACCCTGTTCATCAAACTCATGAATGCCCTTGGGGCGTTCGTCAGTCCAAATGGTAAAAAAATAAACTCGTAATGTCCCAATCTCATCTTAAATACAGTCTTAGGGATTCCATCCTCCTTAATCTGTAACTGGTGGTATCCTGATCGCAAGTCGATATTTGAGAATATTGTCACGCCCTTCATTTGATCTAAGAGATCATCAATCCTTGGCAATGGATATTGGTTCTTGATCATTGCCTTATTCAACTAATGATAGTCAATGAATATCCTCCATGACCCATCCTTATTTCATATGAAAATAACAGGCGCATCCCATTGTGACACACTTGGACGTATCAGTCCCAAGTCCAGCAGTTCTTTTAGTTGCATTCTCAAGTCTTATAACTGCAAGGTCGACATCCGATAAGGCGTTTTAGCTATAGGTTCATTTCTTAGTTTTAGTTCTATATTAAACTCGAATTCCCTCTCTAGAGGCATCCCAAGTAACTCCTCTGGAAAGACGTCTACAGATTCTCTCACCACCGGAAGGTGCTCTAGACCTTTCGCCACTCCCTTCTCATTTAATGCAAGGATCGCGTAAAGCTTGCACCCCTTGCACATGATCTTTCGTAGCTGCAAACAAGAGATGAACCTCAGAAAAACTCCCTGGTTCCGACCTACAATCACATGTCTCTGTCCCTCTTCATCGACCAAGATCAACCATTTTATCTTACAGTTGAGTATCGCTTCATGCGATTCCAACCAATCCATACCGATCATGACATCATAAGATCCTAAGATCATGACGTACAAGTTGGCCCTGCTAACAAACTCTCCCAGGTTAAGGGTACAACCTATAACATTTCCTCCAACCTTCTGTTTGGCTTCTGAAGCCATTTCTACGAAGCTAAACTCATCTTATTCGACTGCCTTTACCTTAATCCTTTTTAGCATTGCACCTGAAATGAAACTCTTGGTAGCACCAGGATCTATCAAAATGTCAAGGGTCTGGCCAGTGACGGTACCTGAAATCTCGATAACAGTCGACTGGTGCTCGGCCTGGTGTTTATTCACCACTGCATGAATCCAATGGGCGTTGCCCATATCTCCCACGGTAGTGGTTTCGGCTGATCCAGATGGTCTAGTCCTCTCCACTGGGCAGTTGCGCTAGTAGTGTGGATACCCACACATCCAACACCCCTTCTTTGGTCAAATAATCCTAGTACCTGAAGTAGAATATGACAGCCCACCCACCTGGAATCCGGGTTTGTTCTGTTGAATAGGCCTCAATTGTTGCTACTGCGGTAGAAGCTACTACTGATGTTGTGTTCATTAGTAAGGTGTCCATTGTTGAGTGTTGGTCACCGAGGTGTAGTGAAAGTGGATCCCCTCTGGAAGCCACGATATCCCAATGTATGTCTGGCTAATGTTTGATGCTACTGTGCACCATATGACACCTGCCCTACTGGTCTTGCTGGAGTCCTACTCTGACCCCCGTTGATAATCTCCTCCTCTGCTATGAGGGCCTTCTAGATGACATCATGCAAGGTTTGAGGCATCAGAATCCTAACCTTTGCACGTAAGCTGCCAATAAGTCAGAACACAAACCTTTTGACCTTAAGATTCTCAGTATCAAGGTGCGGAGCATACCAAAGCAGCTCCATAAAATGACCCTCGTACTCAGGAACTGTAGGATCGCCTTGTCGTAAGGAATTGAACTTGTTGAGATGATGCTCAATGAATTCCTCTGATAGGTACCACTCTCGAAACTATTCCTCGAATAGTTCTCATGACACGTATTTGATGGCCATGTTTAGCTACGGTAGGAATGTCTTCCACCATAGAAGAGCGCTCCCCTTTAGTTGAAAGACCGCCATGCAGACCTTCATGTTGGATGTATAGTTGTGAAGTGAAAAGCACATCGCCATATTCTCCAACCGTGCCTCGGCGGCTACGCTATTCATGGCACCAAAGAACTCAGGAAATTTGACCTTCTCTAGTTCATGGTGAATGCTACCAGTACCGACCGGAGCATGCGGTAGACCCTCAGGGGGTGTCAGCGCTTTGGCCTCATCTCTATCCAAATGGTTGATCAGTGCCTCATACATGCGCTGAAAATATCTCATGATTCCGACCACATCACCTAATGCTATCTTCTCCTGCCCGACAACCTGTTCGTCTCCCTGGGGGTTAGACCCCTCAGGCATGGATGCTACTGGAGGCGTCACGCCTCCTCCCCTAGAACCTGGTCGTCTGCCTCCATGACATCCTCTAACCATTTTTACCTACACGAATACAAGTCAACTCAATTAGCAACATTATAATCAAAATCATATACAACGAAAGCCGTAGTGATCCCAAGTTGTGGGTTGAACTCGCTTTGATACCATGTGTAATGACCCCTTCGTTACGACTACAAGCGAAGCAGAAGTGTAATTTTTTTTTTTAGGACAAGAAGGCAACGACGACCATAGTTTGACCACACCACAGATGACGAATAGAAGCATGAAATAGACAACTATGACACCACTCACAGGCACAAGGGGGACTGGGAAAAACATACAAAGAATAACAAGGAGGATCTACTACCCTCCCGACACAAACATGACCACACCTACAATGTAAGGGACAACATCCCATCCTGACACAACAACCTAGACAAACAAGACGAGAACCTTAAGGTGTGTGATCCCAATGCCTAAAGGTGTTCAACCCATGTGCCAAAGCAACTTGCAATGCTCGATATCACTCACATAGAACGCACCGACTCCAAAAAAGATCTCGTTCATCACTATCCTATAGGGCACACCACGATCCCTGCATTAGGAATCATGTTGTTCCTAGGTGATAGACATGTCAATACCTTCGCACAAACATAAGCTATCCGGACCAAGGACTCTATAAAACCCAAACGCGCAAGGAGATGAATACTGACTCAGAGACTATACCTACACCCCACACAAAAGGTTGACGAGACACAAGAGGATGAAGACAAGGGGTGATGCCAGCCCATACACGACATCGTCCCCGACCCGACCAATCACCCAGTCTAACCGGTCCATGATTACGATCTATTTTAACATCGGTTCCATTCTAAACAGGGCATGCCAAGTTACAATTAGTCAATAATGCACCCACTAAATAACGTTAATACAATCAATCTTGAAACTCTAAGTAATCAATACTAAAACTATAATTATAAATTCCCTCTAACCTCAATTATAATTCATTTCAGCAAGTCAAAAATTGCAATCGAGTCTTTACTCACCAATCAAATTTTAATCATTAACACCACCTAAATGGTCAATTCTATATTAATCCAAAATATCCCACCAACTAGCCATTAACTTAATAACAATATTAACAATCTTAAAGTAGAATGCTACCATTATAACAATTAATAAAACAAATAACAAGGCATTTAACATGACAATTAACCTAACAAATAATATAGCATTAATAAAACTAACTACATCAAGGTAGAAAGCAACAATGAAACATTTATTAACTCAATAACTTACCACATGTGTCTATCTTTACTAACTGTACCAAGTGACAGTTGTATACAAACATTAAAGGAATCGACTAAGAAGTGTTAATTCCATAAAGCCATATACATTCAACGAGAGACTAAGGCCATGCACCGAATTAGGTTTACTGCCATACACCTTTAATAAGATTCACTTCCAGGTAAAGGTAAAAACTCAGGGCATAAAGCCGAAGCATTTAGTTGGTTGTCTAGAACTGAGTTCATTTAGATGTTAAACGCGCAGTTCGCAAATTAGGCAACTCGTGGCCATTCAACTGCAAACAAAGTCCACAATTAAAGGCAATTTGGGGGGGGTGAATGACTAGAAAAACACAGTCATCAAATCCAAGGCAAAATGATGGTCATTTACTGCAAATTCAGTCACATTTTTAAAGGAAAAATCGCGGTCAATTAAGGCAGCAACACAATCATTAGTTTTAACAACAAATTTGTGGGTGTCACCGCAATTTCAGTCAATAGTTTTAACAACAATTTCATGGGCATGTAAA
The DNA here is from genome assembly GCA_032191745.1 of Picea mariana. Classification (NCBI taxonomy): domain Eukaryota; kingdom Viridiplantae; phylum Streptophyta; class Pinopsida; order Pinales; family Pinaceae; genus Picea; species Picea mariana. The sequence continues at coordinate 13,500 of JASDQU010208017.1, read as the reverse complement.
AACAAATTCAATCAAGTGTTTTAACATCAATTTGTGGGCGTTTACAACAACTCAGTCATTAGTTTTAAATATCAAATCCGTGGTCATTCCAGCAAAGTCAATTATTCATTTTAATATCAATCGTGGTCATTCTAGCCACAACACAGTCACAGTTAAGGGCAAGAGATGTACAGGGTTACACTAGAGGACAATCATATTTTCCGTCATTGAAAAAAAAACAACCGTTGTACCTAAACTATCAAATTGCTCCTCAATTAAACGATCACTCATGAAGTCACACAAGTAATAAAATCGCTATATTATGAAGTCACACAGGTATAAATTGCTCAATTATGAAATCACACAGGTATAAATTGCTCATATGTTAAGTTGCACAGGTATAAAATGTAAAAGGGGATCATCGACCTCAATGCCATTAGTATATGAGGAATCACAGTCAAATGATTATGAAATTCTAGCTAAGGAACAAATAAAAATTATAGGCATACCAAATCCGGGGTCTCTTAAAGAACGTTGTCGTTCATACATTTGCTGCCTCTTATCACTCTATGTCTAACAATGGTAAGGGCGTTCATTTATACAGGTAATTGTGTGTAACATGCCAAGAAAAACGACCAGAAATAAAAGGTTGTCGACACATAATGCACGTCCAAAGTAGAAGAGGCGACGAAAGTATGCCAAGAAGTCAGAAAGACGAAGTGCAGAAACAATCAATCAATCGCAGAGGATAATTTCCATCAATAAAAATAAACGTAGAGTTAAGTGCAGGGAGGGATCATAATGAATATTTAAGTTTTCAGCAATAGGTAAAAGCGCAGATTTACTTTTTCTAGAAGGCGCAAGACAATAATCAACGAAGGACAAACCACAAAGGTAGACGACTAGAAAGAACCTCCTTCGCTCATCATCCATGCACAAAAAAGAATGGCGTTGAGATCCATAGGTCTATTAACGCCGAAGCGACGACCGTAGATCAGGCTCTTGTCCGACTTCTCGGGCATGGACTTATGAGCTAAGGATGAAAGGAAAAACAACCGCAATATTCACAAATCAATACACCACAGGGCGGTCAAGACATGTCGAGAATCGAAGGCCATGGGAGTCAATCAATCATCGAGCTATAGGCTATGGAAAAATTCATTCATCAACTAGAATGCTAAGACAATCAATTTACTTACCCAATTAAACATGTAGATCCAAAGCATAAATCTTACTACATTCTACCATACAAAAATAAAGAAAGTGTATTGTTTCCTGATCGCTCGCTCTGAATTGATGTCCTGTGCGCTCCGTGCAACTCCCGCTTGTCGACCGATGAGACTTCAATGGTACCTCCCAACCACCGCTAGGGGTACTCTTCTTCCCCCTTATCCCCCTGAGCCACAAAGGGGCCACACACACTAACCAAAGAATCAGTTAGCTCCCATCTCTCCTTACAAGGCCGAGCTACCACTCCTAACCGAGATGGGTATCTCTACTCCCACAAGATAAGTTAGTCAAGTATATATTTCTGCAGCGTAACGTTACGCAAAATAGAAGAGATCCATTATCCTTCTCCTCCCTCCATTATATAGAGTTTCAAAGTCAAAAACGTTCCCATAACCTCTTTGAAATTAATTTTTAGACACTTAATTCAATTTAATCCTCCCCCTACATGTGTCACCCATCCCTTTACTTCCTCAAAAAACTAAATTCTTTAATTAATTGATTACCCTTATTTCCCTCACCCAACTAAAGTCACTCCTAGAATATCTCCTAGGTGTCCCCAAATTCCCTTACAAATTTTAATGACCTTCCCCATTAGCAATTTACTAGTTGATTTAATTTAGAAGGTTCTTAAATGCTAGATACCTTACTAAGTTTGACTTTCTGCGTTTTCCCTTGTGTTTCCCTTTTATTTTTATGTTTCCCTCTTTTCCTAGTTTCCTAATTAGTTTAGATTTCTCTCTTTCCCCTTTTCATTTAGAACTCAATTTGAGAGGTGTAGAAATTAACTTTTTCCCTTTTTAATTAATAAATTTTAAATTATCATAATATAATAAAACAATTATTTCCCCCTTTTTATTTTTATTTTTATCCCTACAGATTTGTATGAATCAATTAAATTGCTTACTCCCTTCTTGTTACAAGATAAATGAATATTGTCATCATTATATATCTATATATTAAAAGTATAGAAAAATTATGTCACCAGTATAATAGACCTAGACTTTAATTTTCGTGTTGGGCGATAATTTATTAGAGAAATTGCTTTAAAAATTCTTATCACGTTATTCGTCCTAAGGCCATCTAATTTCACTCATTTATCATTAACAATGCAACGTGTCATTTAGGACGCACTAGGTGCTCCAAGGGTGCCACTCGCCTCATATGTTTCCTTTGCACGATGTGCCCTTCAAGACGCACTATGTGCTCCAAGGGTCCCACTCGCCTCTTTCCATTTTTCTTGTTCGACGTGCCCTTCAAGATGCACCACGTGCTCCAGGGGTTCTACTCACCTATTGACTGACTTGGTAGACATAAAAAACCCATGGAGTCAATACTCTACCAGGTGTGCTTGTGGGAGACTAAGGGCCTCTAGGGAATAAGGTCCCCACTTTATTGTACACCCCTTAGAATCATCGTGAGCGACTGTCACAGTCTGCCCTCATGACATCGTGGGTCCTCTTGAACTAGGTAAACGTTAACCTATAGTTCGAGCCACGACGAGAGTGCTAGTAGGTTGTGGCAGGGATGTTGTCCACACCTCTCCCTCAACATCTCTGGTAGTCGTGCATGACCCCTCTACTCCACATGTGAGTCTGGTCGGTAAGCTATCATTAGCCTGCATCATCAAAGAATCACGTCAACAATATATCCATAATCATATCATCTAATCATATGCACTAATATTACATATAAAAAAATCAAACCCCAATGGTTCATTCCCCAACTCGATCCGGACTCCAAGGGGTTCCATCGATGCCTCTGCATCCTCAAGGTTCATAGAGATAGAAGTGCATAGAGATGGTAATGGTAAGTTGTGGTTGGATTTCAGTATGAACATTGTAAAACCAGTTTTTATCCCTCTTTCTTTCCATTATAAGTTTTCTTCAAGTATAGGACATGTCTATAAAGAAGAAAAGGTTAATATGTCTCGTGTAATTTCAGTGGGAGGTCTGTTGTATGTGATGAAATGGTTAAGACCAGATGTTTCACATGATAATGATGTTGTTAGAAATGTGACAGATTCAGGTGTTGTAGTGAAATGGGTGCTTCATTGTTTGAGAAGCACAAATGTCACCTATAACGGTTACAATGAGATGGTCTGTGATAATTGTAATGTATATTGTAATACAAGTGTTTTGGATAAGAGGAGATCTATCACTAAATGTTTCTCACAACACAATTGTGGAAGACATGTTGGAGGTGGAGTGACCCCTGAGAAAATCCAAACTCGTTCAAGTCACATAGGCGAGATCATGAAACCAATTTTATTAGAGAAGATGCAGTGGTGCTTGGCTTCTCTTGGCTTGCAAAAGAGGTGATGAACAAAAGGAAGGAGCAAAGTATCAGGTTAATTGTTGTCAAGGTGGAGATTGTTGGGATTTGGTGACAACTAATTTCTCCAATGATGGATATGGATCATATTGTTCTGTGTTGGTTACAACCAAATAGACCAAGTTAGAATATGGATAGTGATTACATTTATTATTCAGTTTCATGTAAATGTATATAAATACATGTAAGCTCGTAGAGACAAAAATGACTGTGAGAGACTGAGTGTATGAGAGACTTGAAAATATGACGTAATCTCCATAATCCAAATAATAAGACAACTGATGCCTATGCTTGGTGGATGTAGTCAAACGTTTGGGTGAACCACGTGAAATCCTTGTGTCTATTATATGTGTGTGATTGTTAATTATCATTGAAAATTGTGTTTTCCGCATTGACAATTCTAACAATAACTATGCTTTGTAGTACTTTTCCATTCAAGGCTGCTATTGTCTATGGATTATGCTATTGTTTGTGGATTAGAGAAAATTTAATGAAATGCAAAATGTGGTTTTGGTCCATCTAACCTAATAAAAATAAATAAACATGATATTACTTTTCCATTCAAGGATGCTATTGTCAATGGATTAGCGAAAATTTAATGAAATGCAAAACATGGCTTTGGTCCATCTAACCTATTAAAAAAAATTAACCCTGCTATTGTTTATGAATTAGAGAAAAAATTCAAAGGAGAAATGCCAAGGGTGGCTTTCTTTGGTCTATCTAATCGAACTAAAAAAATTAGCTCTCCAAAAGAATGGATAGATACTTACTGAGGGAATATTGAGTATTAATCCAATACTCTCATACAAATACTTACAAGGATGACAAGTCAACGACCCACAACATTATTAAAATTTTGAATGTCTGTTACATTGCTTTGAGCTCCTTAAAGCAGATAGTACGTTTTGTGAATGTCATAGGGGAAGAATGGAAGTGATCATAGATTTACAAAGTATTCAATCTTATGACATATCATATGAGAGAAACGGAAGTGACTATAAATCTACAACGTATTCAACAAGTGTTGCATGACAGCGTAGTCCCTGTCGGGTTGGAATGAGAGTAAATGTGTGGGTTGCAAGTTGCAGTACATGTGGTATCCATGCAGAATTTAGTATTTTTGAATTAGTTTTATTTGAAATTTAGAAAAAATTATTAATGTCTGGTACATCAACGAAGGTTCCTAGTATCTAAGTTTGAAAGTACATGAAATATTTAATACATAACCCATGTAACCTAACAATTACGAAGTCGAGGGTTGGTAGAGTCGCGGGTTCACATTTTTCATTTTTCATGTCTAGCGTGTTCCGTGATATACATTTTACACCCAACACTTCCGTCATATACATTTTTGCACCCAACAATTCTGTCATATACATGAGACTGAGTAATTTATAGAATATTATCACATTATATAGAATTATATAAATTACTGTAAATCTTGTACCAAGATTTATAGTAATTTATATAATTCTGTATAATGTGATAATATTCTATAAATTACTCAGTCTCATGTATAGTGCCAAGATTTATTGTAATTTATATAATGCTATATAATGTGATAATATTCTATAAATTACTTAGTCTCATGTATATGACAGAATTGTTGGGTGCAAAATGTATATGACAGAAGTGATGGGTGCAAAATTTATATCACAGTTGGGTGAAAAATGTATATGATGGAAGTGTTGGGTGCAAAATTTATATCGCGGAACACGCTGGACATGAAAAATGAAAAACGTGAACCCACAACTTCACCAACCCGCGACTCTGTTATTGTTGGGTGCAAAATGTATATCACGGAAGAAGCTGGACATAAAAAATGAAAATTAAAAATAAATTTCACTTTTGTTATCATAAACAAAATCAGAATTCCAAATTTACATTTAAAAACGTTAAAAACAATATTGAATAAAATTTAAATATTTGTTTATACTATTCATTAAGTAAAAAGTGTTATAACATTATATAAATTACTATAAATCTTGGTACAATGTTATAATATTCTATAAATTACTCAGTCTCATGTATATGACGAAATTGTTGGGTGCAAAATGTATATGATGGAAGTGTTGGGTGCAAAATATCACAGAACAAACTCGACATGAAAAATGAAACATGTGAACCCGCGACTCCGCCAACTCGTGACTCCATAATTGTTGGGTGCAAAATGTATATGGTGGAATTGTTGGGTGCAAAAAGTATATCAGGGAATAAGGTGGACATAAAAAATGAAAAATAAAAATAAATTTCACCTTTATTATCATAAAAAAAATCAAAATTCCAAAATTCCAAATTTACATTTTAAAACATTAAAAATAATATTGAATAAAAATTAAATAATTGTTTATACTATTCATTAACTAAAAAGTGTTATAGCATTATATAAATTACTATAAATCTTGGTACAGTGTTATAATATTCTATAAATTACTCAGTCTCATGTATATGATGGAATTGTTGGGTGCAAAATGTATTGGAAGTGTTGGGTGCAAAATGTATATCATGGAACAAGCTGGACATGAAAAATGAAAAATGTGAACCCGCGACTCTGTAATTGTTGGGTGCAAAATGTAAATGATGGAAGTGTTGGGTGCAAAATGTATATCATGGAACAAACTCCACATGAAAAATGAAAATTAAAAATAAATTTCACCTTTATTATCATAAACAAAATCAAAATTCCAAATTTGCATTTAAAAATGTTAAAAATAATATTGAATAAAATTTAAATATTTTTTTATACTATTCATTAAGTAAAAAGTGTTATAGCATTATATAAATTACTATAAATCTTGGTACAATGTTATAATATTCTATAAATTACTCAGTCTCATGTATACGAGGAAATTGTTGGGTGCAAAATGTATATGACAGAAGTGTTGGGTGCAAAAATGTATATCATGGAACACGTTGGACATGAAAAATGAAACATGTAAACTCGTGACTCTGTAATTGTTGGGTGAAAAATGTATATGGTGGAAGTGTTGGGTGAAAAAAGTATATCACGGAACAAGATGGACATGAAAAATGAAAAATAAAAGCAAATTCCACCTTTATTATCATAAACAAAATCAAAATTCCAAAATTCCAAATTTACATTTAAAAACATTGAATAAAATTTAAATAATTGTTTATACTATTCATTAAGTAAAAAGTGTTATAGAATTATATAAATTACTATAAATTTTGGTACAATGTTGTAATATTCTATAAATTACCCAGTCTCATGTATAGGACGAAATTGTTGGGTGCAAAATGTATATGACGAAAGTGTTGGGTGCAAAATGTATATCACAGAACAAGCTGAACATGAGAAATGAAAAATGTGAACCTGCCACTTCGCCAACCCGTGGACATGAAAAATTAAAATTAAAAATAAATTTCACCTTTATTATCATAAACAAAATCAAAATTCCAAAATTCTAAATTTACATTTAAAAACGTTAAAAATAATATTGAATAAAATTTAAATATTTGTTTATACTATTCATTAAGTAAAAAGTGTTATAGCATTATATAAAATGTATATGAAGGAAGTGTTGGGTGAAAAATGTATATCACGGAACAAGTTGACATGAAAATGAAAAATCCCGTGATTTCGTAATTGTTGGGTGCAAAATGTATATGGCGGAAGTGTTGGGTGCAAAATGTATATCATTGAATAAGATGGACATGAAAAACGAAAAATAAAAATAAATTTCATCTTTATTATCATAAACAAAATCAAAATTCCAAATTTACATTTAAAAACCTTTAAAATAAGGTTGAATAAAATTTAAATAATTGTTTATGCTATTCATTAAATAAAATGTGTCATAACATTATATAAATCACTATAAATCTTGGAACAATGTTATAATATTCTATAAATTACTTAGTCTCATGTATATAAGGGAATTGTTGGGTGAAAAATGTATATGAGAGAAGTGTTGGGTGCAAAATGTATATCACAAAACACACTAGACATGAAAAATGAAAAATGTGAACCCGAGAGTCCTCCAACCCGTGACTCAGTAATTATTGGGTGCAAAATGTATATGATGGAAGTGTTGGGTGCAAAATGTATATCAGGGAACAAGCTGGACATGAAAAATGAAAAATAAAAATACATTTCACCTTTATTATTATAAACAAAATCAAAATTCCAAAATTTCAAATTTACATTTAAAAACGTTAAAAATAATATTGAATAAAATTTAAATAATCGTTTATACTATTCATTAAGTAAAAAGTGTTATAGCTTTATATAAATTACTATAAATCTTGGTACAATGTTATATTATTCTATAAATTACTCAGTCTCATGGAATTGTTGGGTGCAAAATGTATATGACGGAAGTGTTGGGTGCAAAATGTATATCACAGAACATGGTCGACATGAAAAATAAAAAATGTGAATCTGCGACTCCAACCCGTGACTTCGTAATTGTTGGGTGCAAAATGTATATGACAGA
>JASDQU010208015.1:28353-41266 GCA_032191745.1 Picea mariana | reverse complement strand
GGAGCAGTTAGCGGATATGTTTACAAAGCCATTAGGAAAACTTGCATTTGAGTATCAGAGACAACACTTAGGCATAGGTAGTGCGGATGATGTAATCCCGTTCGTAATTAAGAGGGAGTGTTAGAAATAGTAATTACTCACTGTAAATGCAGCTTTTCTGTGTTTTCCAAATTAGAGCTTTATTCTATTTTCGTAGTTGAGTCTGCATGCGTTTATGCAGGACTGTAAAACCATTGTAATATATATACATTTCGTGAATAGTTAGACGGCAGATTTTATGCCCTTCCATTTCTGCGTGTACATTCGATTCTTCATGCTTACATATTCTTTCATGTTTGTGATCTGTGGTCATATGAATCGTCAAAATTAATTGAGGATAGTACTTAGTACTTGGTTTTGATGTTGGTTTCACTGACATCAATCTTTAAAATGGTTGAATTTTTTGTCCTCGTAGATTTCGAACTGATGACTTTAACATCACAAAGTGTTTTAACAACACATTCCCTCACCACTATTCAAAACTTCATTCAAAACTCCAAAACAAAAACCACTCTTTTAAGTGCTATTATTTATTTATGAAAATTACTTTTTAATATCGAGTTTCATAATCGATCGTATCATAAAGGAAAGAATATCTAATCATTGATTGAAACAATACAATATATAACACCGATGTGCTCCTGGGAGGTGGATTCTTGGAGATTAAGCACAGTAAACAAGTATGATAAATATGAGCCAGGCGAATCGGTCATGGCACTGGGCCACTAAGGAGCAAGGTCCTTGTCTCTCACTCTGCAAGCTGTGCAGACAAACTGATATCTACTGACCATCCTGGAAGTTGGACTCTTGGAGATTAAGCACAGTAAACAAGTATGATAAATATGAGCCAGGCAAACCGGTCATGGCACTGGGCCACAAGGTTCTTGTCGCTCACTCTGCAAGCTGTGCAGACAAACTGATATCTACTGACCATCCTGGGAGTTGGACTCTTGGAGATTAAGAGAGTAAAGAAGTATGATAAATATGAGGCAGGCGAATCGGTCATGGCACTGGACCACTGGGGCACAAGGTCCTTGTCGCTCGCTCTGCAACCTGTGCAGACAAACTGATATCTACTGACCATCCTGGAAGTTGGACCTTGGAGATTAAACACAGTAAATAAGTATGATAAATATAAGCCAGGCGAATCGGTCATGGCACTGGGCCACTCGGGAGCAAGGTCCTTGTCGCTCGCTCTGCAAGGTGTGCAGACAAACTGCTATCCACTGACTCTCTGGATTTCACTTGATGGCTTGGACACAATAGCGACCTTTTTATTGTTATTGGAAGTAGCGACATTCTTGGATAAGGATAAGATAGGATAAGTGGGCTCACTCTATTGGGTGTGGCCTCGGAAATTTCAAAAAGTTGATAGCGAAAGGTTTGAATATTTAGTGAGAACAAGTCACTATATTGGGTGTGGCCTCGGAAATTTCAACAGTTAGATAGTGAGAGTTTTGAATGTTTAGTGAGAACGAGTCAGTCTATTGAGTGCGGCCTCAGAAATTTCAAAAAGTTGATGGTGAGAGTTTTGAATGTTTAGTGAGAACAGGTCATCCTAAAGAAGGCTAATAGGTCAAATCTTACAACTTTCTAACTTTTTATGGGGATTCTCAAAATTCGAATTTGGTAAATCCTAGATTTTAACGACAGTAAAATAGAGATTTTGATATGCTTCACATGAAGCAGTACCATAAATATGAATATTTAAATTCAAAAAAAACAAACAATGTTTACACTTTAATAGTGCTCAGGAAGCCAGTTGCATCTTTCAAATGGATATTCAAAATTTTGTAAAGTGATTTTAGAATGATCAGAAGTTAAGAAGAAGGGGTTAAAAACTACAAGTTTTTCTCACAATTAAAACTATTGGTACAACTCTTAAATGAGTATTCAAATATGTTTTCAGATTTGCAAAGAAATAATTTCACTTTTTAAGCACTTTCATTCAAAGTTGATAGAAGGATTCTGGGTTGACCATAATGACCAAATAACCATCTCAAGTTAATGGAAAAAACCCCAAAAATAATTATTTTATATTTATAAACCCATATTTTCACTTGACCTCCTATTGTGAAGAAGCCCCGATACCAAACATCATAATGAAAATGTCGAAGGGCTCCCTCCAATAAAGTAAAGGACGGAGAGATTATAGATTGCGTGCCTTCCTTATTGGCTTGGCTGGCTTATTTAGCTGCTTAAGGCTCTGCATTTTGTTTGGAGTCTATAGAAAATGACCTACAATAATGTAGATGTTCAACTTTAAATTTAAATGTAAAAAAATAAGAAAAAATAATTTATTTTAATTTTAAATTTATTTTAGAAAATAAAAAGTTTTGAAGGTGTAATTTTTTTATTTTATATATATATATAGTATAAAGAAATAAATATTTGATTACTAAATATTATAAAATATAATATTTAAATATTAAATAACTAAAAAAAATTGTATTATTTAAAATAAAATTTTGGTAAATTATATATATTGATCACTATCTATTAGTTTATTTTTCATTTTAAGAAAATTTGTATAATATTTAAAGTTTTTTTTGGGTGTCCACATCCAACAAACATGTAGCACCAGTAAATGGAGTAAATATCTACAGTATTTTTAAATAATGTATATATTTTTAATTAAATAATAACATTAATATAATTTATCTACTTTCTATTGCTTCATTGCTTCCCTTTATTACTATTTAAACTTGGTTCATAGGTATGTTTATTTTTCATTTTAAAAAAATTTGTGTAATATCTAAAGTTTTTTTTGGGTGTCCACATCCAACAAACATGTAGCACCATTAAATGAAGTAAATATCTAAAATCTTTCTAAATAATGTATATATTTTTAATTAAATAATAAAATTAATATAATTTATCTACTTTCAATTGCTTTAGTACTTCCTTTTATTACTATTTAGACTTGGTGCATAGGTATGTTTAGGAGGTTTTAAATGGCAATATTATTACTCTTAAATATTTAAGTAAATAACACTTAGTTTTTACTTTTTATTGTTGTAGTATTTTTTTCTTTCTATTTTAATTAGTAGTGATTTATTTATTAGATTTTTTATTTTTATTTTTAGAAAATATTTTCACCAGAATTGTGTAATTAAATTGTTAATGAAATTGTAGTTTTTCATTATTTAGATTTCAGTTTTAAATTCACATATGGATTCAGGATTTTGAAATTTTTCTAATTTATTTGGACTACAATCTCAACAACTATATCTACAATTCCATTAATTGTTTTAAATTTGAAAATTTTCTAATACTACAATCTCAACAACTATATCTAGAATTCCATTTATTCTTTCAAATTTTTAATCAATGGAAAAAAAACTAATTAAAAAAAATCACCTAAAAAATTTCAAAAATTCTTATATTTAAACTATACCTTTTAATTATATTCAATGTATAATAATGTATATTGCCACTTTTTTGTATGGTTAAATGTACCTTATCTTTTGTGATTAAATGCTAAATCATCAAGTCGTGGTCCTTGCAGGGACCATAGTAATGATCATAGTAATGATGGTAATGATGCAGATATATTAATCTGGTTTGTTATCAATCCATATAAACAAAACAAACATTAAAAAAGGAAAACCAAACAAACAAATATAACCGTTTTTATAACTGATCAACCAACCATTTTACTAAAAAAAAGTCAGTATAAAACTGACCGTTTCGGCATTTATATCTAAGTAACACAAGGAGCGAGGTGCTAAAACAACTATACCTTCTTAAATCATAAATTTATTAAACCATAATGACATATGATTGTTGAAGCATATTAAACTATAATTATAAATCGTTGATGAGGATTCCGTCCACTATGATATAAGTGACTACTATGCTCAGCGAAATCTAGTTTGGAGCACTGCTTGCCGAACTTCCTGAACTCGTGCAATTTATTAATTTATTTGAGAGAAAAACCAGCTACAGCAGTTAACACTCACTAATATATTCGAGAGAAAAACCAGCTACAGCAGTTAACACTCACTAATATATTTAAGAGAAAAACCAGCAGTTAACACTCACTAATATATTTGAGAGAAAAACCAGCTAAAACAGTTAACACTCACAACAGTAAACTCTGTTAATAGATTATTGCAGATTTAAACTCGGATTCAGGAACAACTTACAGTCGTTGGCTCCAGCAAACACCCAATAACATTGAATAAATCCCTGCACCAATTATACAATCTCTTAGACCATAAAGAACATATTCAAAATGCAGATAAACTCCACCATGTTAACATATGGCATAACAAATCTAACGAGACAGCTTATAAATATGCAATGAAAAGATTACAGAATATTTATTAAAAGTATATCGTGCAAGTTTTAGGTAGTAAAGTAGTTTATCAGTTTTAGGTTTAGTGGTATTTAATCTTCATCTAACAATAAAGTTAAAGTTCTGAATAACTTTTTGACACCTAATCCATCCTTAAAGCATATAACAAGCATCTTTTTGGCGATCAATTCATGAAAAAAATATATAAATAAATATCATGCAAAGTACGTGTAGAAAAACTCAAAAAGCCTGCTTACCCGACAACCCATGTCATAAGAAATGCAAGCGAGACCCCCTCTGTAGACCCAGACATGAAGTTGGTAAAAATCTGTGGAATCTCGGCGACAGCCCAGCTGAAAACACTGATCAACCCAAAAGCCAGAGAAACATAATCTCTCACTCCACCTTCGGAGTCCTGGAGATACTTCTCCAACCACCACACGCAACTTTCTCCAAAAGCACAATCCGCCATTAATGGAGCTTATGAATGGTTTAACGCCTCAAAAAACCTCAAGAAGCAGCAGGAGCAAAACCTCTGTAAAATCCCTGGAGAATTGCCTGCATATAAATGGATCACAAAACCTAATACACGTAGGGCAGATTCCATTCGGTGCATAACCCATCAATCTCCTCTTGATCCTTTCCTGCGCAGTCGCCTGTATACCATTAAATGCGACAATGTGACCTCCCGGCCCCGTGATCAGACGCGACAAGAATGAAATCAATACGGCGGATAGCAGACGATGAGTGCGGTGGACCGTGCTTGGCTGTGGGTCACCAGTCCCTGTTAATTATCGAAACGTCCGACATGCACTTTAGTGGATGCTGCGATTCGAGGCCGCACCTCTGCCAATCGAGTCGTTATTTCGGATTCGTTGATCGACTCTGCTTGGCTGTTGCTCCTGTGCACTTTAGTGGATGCTGCGACTCGATGCCTCACCTCTGCCGACCGAGTCGTTATCTCGGACTGGTTGATCTGATACATTTGTTTTCATGTGGCTTTTAGAGATAAGTATGAGAAACTGTAGCAAACGCGGTGTGATTTGTTTACATGACAACTAGCAGAGTACATAGATTCTTTTCGTTTAGAGGAAACAAACAAGTTCATTCTATCTTTTACAACCCCAAGTGGAGGTTGAGTCATAAACAACACTCACGTGTAATAATGTGTATTGATACTTATGAGATCTTGAAGTTCATCAGATATGAACACAGACTTGAGCCATCTCTATCAACCTCTAATTTACAACTCCAAGTGAGAGAAACGATTATTTGAGGATAGAGCACGGCATTGCACAATAACACTCCAATAATAATTTAATGTAAACTTATCCCTTGCAAATAGACCACAATATTGCACAAGTCACCCTCTATTTGCAAAGATAAGTAAGTTGGATCTATTTGATAAGGTGATGCATGTGAGGATTATGGTGTAAGGATTGTGGAGATTGCAAAGATAAGCAAGTTGGATCTATTTCATAAGGTGATGCATGTGAGGATTATGGTGTAAGGATTGTGGAGATTACAAAGATAAGTAAGTTGGATCTATTTCATAAGGTAATGCATGTGAGGATTATGGTGTAAGGATTGTGGAGATAGCTATAAGGCAAGAGAAGGAGGTAGGAAACATTAGGCAATCTATGTTGTAACAAAAATTTAGTTGATTCATTGTAGACATAATTGTTAGTGTTATTCTTTGAATAAATTTGGAGAAAACAAGGTGTAAGGATTGTGGAGGTAGTAAACATTAGGAAATCCATGTTGTAATAACAATTTAGGTGATTCATTGTGAACATATATCTATTAGTGTTATTCTTTGAATAATTTTGGCAAAATACACAAGACATGATATGTAACAATGTGTGCATATGTGATCATGCACCAAAGGTATTAGATAAGATGTTGACATATTGACTTATTATTCCAATTATTGAGGGGTTTCATGAGTCTTAGAGAGAGCTTATAGTTGAGTTGATATTTTTTTAAGTAATTATTATAATTTTGGAACATGTTTTGAGTGATGTTCTAGATAAGATGTTGATATATTGGCTTATTATTCCAATTATTGTGGGGTTTGATGAGTCTTAGAGAGAGCTTATAGTTGAGTTGATATTTTTTTAAGTAATTATTAGAATTTTGGAACATGTTATGAGTGATGTTCTAGATGAAGGTTTTGGTTTGTTATGGTGCACTGGTTATGTCTATGGTTATTATGAATGATTGTGAAAGATGTTGATGCAATTTCTTCTAAGTCTTTGTGTTATGCAATGCTTATCCTCACATGTGAATAATGTCATACTCTATGCTTAGGTTGTCTTTTTGTTCTTAAGGTATCAATGAATGATGATTGCTTGTATATAATATGTTCTATTATGTATATTGAATTAAAGAATATAATTATAAATGCTTTGGGTGAGGTTTTTTATTTTTTTAAAAGATTGTCTTATTCTCTTATTTGTTTCTATTGATAGAAACAAAATTTCAAGATAGGGAGTTTTTTATTTTTTTAAAAGATTGTCTTATTCTCTTATTTGTTTCTATTGGTAGAAACCAAATTTCAAGATAGGAATAAATTATCAAAGAATTCACTATATTTTTTTACTCTAAACATTGAAAAAAAAATTCAAATAAAAATGTTCAATCCCAAATCGAAAATATTAAAGATAATTGTTCTACCTTCGGGTTGTTCTAAATCTTAAATATTGGTGAATGAAATATATGGTGCTTTTAGGAACTCATATATCACAACAATGTCCTTACTTTGGATACTTTTATCACATACCACATGACTTAATATTTAATTTTATAAATGTAAAAGAATAAGAGAAAACACACAATGGATTTGTTGATTTCAAAGAGAATGCCAACACTATTTTTTACGCATTAACATATTTAGAATAGAAAACTCAATTCTCATAAAATATGACAATATGCAAAAGAAAAAACACAAAGTGGTTTTGCTAATTTCAAAGAGAGTGGAAATCACTATTTCTTACATGTCATATTTGGAATAGAAAATTCTTAGGTACATAAGATGAATTCAATAATTTCAGATGCATACCTTCAAAAAAAGTAAATCACAATCCACAAAATGTGTTATCGGGACTTTAATCACTTTCTTGTATATGAGAGGATAACTAGAATTCTTATTATAATAGATATCTCAATGGGTGAATCTATGCAAATGGGTTATGTTAACACCACGACACTCCCTATCCTTAGGGCCTTGCCTACCCCCCACAAGAGAACATTAATTATGGGTAGAGGATAATTTTTCTTCATCATGGTTTTATTCAAATTCCTAAAGTCAATGCACATCCTCAATGTTCCATCTTTGTTTTTAACAAAGAATATTAGTGCCGCCCAAGGTGAAAGAATTGGGTGTATGTACCATTTCTTTAGCAATTCTTCCAATTGCATTTTTAACTCTTTTAAATGTAGTGTGCTCATTCTATAAAGTGTATTTGACACTGGGGAGGATCCTGGTACTAAATCAATAGAGAAATATATTTCCCTCGTAGGTGACAATCCAAGTATTTCTTGGAATGCATCTTCAAACTCTTGCAATACTAAAACATCTTGGAGGCTTGGACCTTTCTTCTTTTCTGGTTCCTCTACGTGGGATGCATACAATTGAAAACCTTTCCTAAAACATAACTTCAGTTGTAATGCTGAAATCTCCCATATAGAAATGGGTCTCAGAATTCCCTTCACAAAGCGTTGTTTTCCTTCTTCATCAAGACATGTAAATGTCCTTTTATGGAAATTTAGGACAACGTGATGCTTGTGCAACCAATCGAATTTGATTAGGATATAATAAGATCCTAATGGTATGAGATTCATATCAGCAATTGTAGTTGCTCCATTCAAATTTATTAGACTTCCTCTAACTGTCTCATTGATCCTTCTTTTGGTTCCAGTGGCTAGTTCAACCAAACTTGATTTTTTGAGATTATTTTTCTCCAAATGTAGTTGGTCCACTATTTTAGGATTAATGTAACAATGGCTTGCTCTTGAATCAATTAATATAACAAAATACTAATTGATGAACTTACCTTCCACTTAGATCATATGGGTTTGGTGTTATGATTATGTGACAATGGCTTGCCCCTGAATCAATTAAAATAACAACAAGATAATTAATGATCTTACCTTCCACTTTGATCATATGGGTTTTGTGTTCTATTTCATATATTCTTGGAATATTTATACTCACGTATTCTACTATAGTAGCCTCTTGGAAGTTTTGTATGGTCTTCATTTTGTATTCTATGAGGGGGAAATACTTTTACATGTGATCTTCTTTGCATCCCCAACATTTGATTGGTGGTATTCCCCTTTTCCCAAGGAGTCTTTCTTCTTATATTCATGTTTAACAGAGTAATCTTGTTGATTTTTATCAGTATTGTTTTTTTCAAAAGGAGGTTTGAATCCCTTTCTTCTATGATCATATTTATCCTTCCTCTTATCCCTCCAAAACTTTGGTAAAGGTTTTTTTTTCCTTTCCTTGCTCATACAACTACTTAGCCTTTCTAATGGTCTATGTCAAAGTTCTAAGCTCATCATATTTAATCTTCTCTTTATAAAATGATGACACTCCACTCAAAAACCTTTGTAATTTCCCTTTCTCATCCTTGATAAATCTCACATACTTCAAAAATACTAAGAAATTCTTTTCATGTTTTCCCATGGTCATGCTCCCTAACCTAAGTTCAAAGAAATATTACATCTAGTTCTCTGAAAGATACTCGTATGGAAACTACCTCTTGAACTTCTTCCAAGTGATCATTCTCTCATTAATATGCTCCACTTTATTCAACTAATCCCACCACATATAAACTTTTCCTTGCAAATGGTATGTGGCAATTATCACTACTAGAATAGGGGAGTAGTTGTGCAACTGAAAAATACTTCTTGATTCCAAGAAACCAAGCTTCAAAATCGTCTTTTCTTTCTCTTTCACCATTACAGGATAGTGTCTTAAGATTAACCATATCTCCTTGCAAACCATCCCACTCATGTATTCTTCTTTGATTCCTGACATAAGAGACTTTTGGATTGCTCGTTGAATCCTCAGATGCATAAGCATTCCTAGCTAAGTAAGGAGGTGAGTGATGTGTATGATTAGAACTAACCCTTCTTGAATGAATGGATCTTCTATAGTTATCTCTTCTTTCATTATATATACCTTCTTCTTCCTCTTGTCTTGAGCCTGATACATTCTTGGCTTGCTTCTTCAACTAATTTAGGCTTTTCATCATATGGGAATTTATTTGATTATGTTCTTTCATCATATTCTCATTATCTTCTTTTTAACTCTACACTTCCATTCTCAAGATTCTCACAATCTCTATTAGTGTTTTGCCTCCCCTCCTCTCCTATGTCCATTAGATTCTATCTCTACATCTCCAACACTCATATTTTGACCTTTAGTTTCCCTCTCATGATTGGAGGCTCACTCTCCTTCCTCCATTTCTCAAATCTAAATTCTTTGCTTTAAATGATATGTTTATACCCCTAATTATGAAAGAAAGTATGCACGAAACATAATTTATGTTAGATGAAAAAATAGTAAACATGTTTACACATTTATGGAAAAAGGATAGAAAAAATTATATTTTATCTATTTTTTTTCTCGTAAGTCCACCAATCATCTTCTTCTGAGTTTATTATAACCTTTACTAACTAGAACAAATTTCTTGGTACATAAGTGAATTCATTTCTCCGAGAGCTTCTAATGGTTATTCGTTTTCTTAATTTTGATCTAGAAGTAAAATGGTATGCGCTTATGAAGTTTTATGGTTATTTTCCTCTTCAACAAGAGTCTTTCTATCTAACATGGCCTCCACGTGGACCCCTTCCAAGTTTTTTGGATGACATGGCACTCGAATGGATAATGAAGTGTTGTTGACAAGGTACCGACCACCAGTCCATCTATCACCAACTGCCATTTACCCTTCTCTCTTCCTTCAAACACCTTTGGTCAGGTCCAATCTACCAGGCCACCAATTTCTTCATGCACAAACTTCCATCCAACACCCAATGCATTCAATGTCAATTTGGTACATGGGTCCACCAACCATCGATCCACCACATAACCTCCTAACAAACACTTAGGGAATTCAATGTTGGGTCATTACACCGGGCACCAGGCCACCAAGTACCCCATGATACTGGTTATCCATATCCATGTTAGTCATTCTCATGCTTCTATTAATTCTGATCTGGTGAGGTCTACTAATCCACCAATGCATCGACCACCAGGCCACCCCAATGGATCTTCCATATGGATCCATTCTGATCCACATGTCCACTGGGCCACTAGGAATTGGTCAAAACACTCTGAATCTACTTCTTCCGAAAGAATTTTTGGTCTAGTCCAATGCCTTTTTGCATGGTTTTGGACCTCTATACCAATCCTATACTCACACATGATGGAATATTGGACCTATTATACCATATCCTAGTGATAGCTAAGGATATCACATCTTCAGGCCCACAGGTCCTAGACATGGAGTACCAAGACCCAGACAACTTGAGCATGGACCTAGAGGGCCCCTCTTTTCTTCAATGCAGTCCATGTATGACCAGCAACAATATACATCACACCAGCCTGGTTATGAAGTAACCATGAGTCTTTCTCCATGAGGTAACCAATTTGGGTATCATGGTATGTATCACTCTGATTTTTGAAGCACTTGAACATGTTGTATTGAATTCTTCTTCATTTCATGATGTTTTCTTCGAAATTATGCTCTTTTCCTCGTTCAAACATGGAAGGGTGACATGGTTCCCTAGTAAGTTGATTTCCCTTTAGGATTGTTTTCTACTAGGTGGATATATGAAAAGCCATCATTTGTTCCCTCCATACTTACCACTTTCCATATTTATTCATTTTATCTCCCATATCCTTGTTTGGGAATTGGTATTGGTTACACTAGGAAGGGTTATACCTTACCTCATGGGAAGAAGGGCCTAAAGTCCCTGAGGGTAAAAGTAGCTAGAAAGAGTTAAAATACAATTTTGAAACCTTTGAGATGCATTGCCCAGGGATCCCTGAGAAGGCAGTGAAAATATTCTTTGTAAGAAAATGGGACCCACAAGATAACATAAACACTCAAGGTACTAGTTGAAGGATAGGAGGTCTCTTCACGAGCTAGCCTATTATGACCATGGGCATGTAGCAGTATGACATTACCACCTATCTGAGTACCAAATGAGCGTAGTGGCTCTTGGTGGCATAGCCAAGAGAAAAAGGGTCTCATCACGATCCATCCTTCTCATTTCCGTGAAATGTTTGTGGATAACGCTGTCACTTCTGGTCATCAAGCCAGGACAGTGGCCCTCAAATATTTCCTTGAAGCACAAGAGCAAAGGATCAAAATAAATAAAGATATGAATAAAAGGCATTGAATGGGCTAGGAAAAAAATTCATTCATGAAAAGGTGCAACTCACCCTCCACAAAGTCACCCACGGGTAAGACTCTACATTTCATTGTTATCACATGCACCCCATGCCCAAATATTTACCCAATGCCAGCTCATACATTTACATGACTTGGACTAAATCCCACCCGGGAAACACTGCAAAATTAAGAGAGGTTAGCCCAATAGGACACCCTGAGACCGTCTACAAACCTAACTTGTCAAATTACATAATGTCTTTGAGTATTTTTTGGGGTTAAGGGGTGTTTGATGCACATGTTCGAGTAATTTAATTATTAGATGTGATTTACATGCTATGATACTTATGACATATGAACCACTGGAGAGCGTACTTGTTATTTCTGTAGGACCTTTCCCAATGGACAGGTACACATGAGGGAATGATTAGCTCAAACCTTCATGGGGGATCAAAGCCCATAGATGTATGTTGAAACCTGAGCCAGGGGTAAGAAGTGATTGAAGGCTTGCACCAAATGAAGGAAGGATGTTGCCTTTGGAGGCACTATGGAATACCTAGACCTAAGGTCTCATGTTCCTCCCACCTGAGCGTTGTCCTTGGGAGGCCTTGGACGTCACCTTTGTATCCCTAGACCTCACCTGTCAGTTGGGGTTGTCATCTTGGAGACATTCATGAGGATATTGGCATGTGTTGGAAACTTTTAAGCCTTTGGAGGCCTAACATTTCATCTCTTTTTCTCAATGTTCCACACTTGAGGCGCAACGTCACCCTAGGAGGGCATGATGTCACCTTTGGAGGCCTAATTAGATGCAAATTGAATTTATTTTGGTAAAAGTGTAATTTTTGAGTAAACTGGCTAGGTCAGCCTTGATATTTTGACCTAAAATAATTAAAGGTCATAATTTTGGTATAAATAGACATAAAGTGACATTCTTTTTCATAATAAATCATCACATACAAGTGGTGGTCTGAGATTTTCTCCCTCTTTAAGGCTTATTGTCTGAAAGAACTAGTGTCCATCTCTTGGGAGAGCTTTGTGGTGGTGTATTTTGGCATTTTTCATGGTGGAATGGTCTTCAACTAGGGTTTTACTTGATTATTCTTGGTGAAGTAAGTGGAAAATATGCATTTTTATTCATGCTATGGATGTTTGTGGTAAAATTTACTTG